>JAXQQM020080789.1:0-173913 GCA_034641835.2 Pinus albicaulis | reverse complement strand
TTAGATGGATTCATGTCGGAAGGTTTCAAGGAAGAGGTGAAATCTCATATGAAGAAGTGCATGTATTATTTGTTAGATAAGGAGGAATATAGCTCTTGGGAAGAGCCCTCATTCACACCTCTTTACTCATTGAGTGTGAGAAGGAAATCATCAATGAGTTACCTCACTGATGTAAAACAAGTATATGGGGAAACTTTTCTTTCTGAATATTATGATGTATCTCCTATATGCTTATATTTTTCTAACACTCATGTGCAAGACATTGCTCCAAGAGGGGGCACTATCTATGATGGGTTTCGTGGGCCACTCAAGGCCATGAACTATGTTGATGCAGGTCATTCCTTGGAGGATCTTGGAAAGTTATTATGTTCTTCATAGTGTGATTCTTTTACACCAACTATGATGCACCTTCTCCAAGCATTCAAGAGGGATGGGGTGGCAAACAAGTGTTAGGGGAGGCACTTGTCATCTCTTATTCTATGGTAGTTAAGGGTAAAAATGCACTGGTTGCACATGAGGGAACATCTTCCTTCTCCTTTATCATACATGGCAGCTAGCATGTTTCTAATAATGATTCCATATGTTGGAAATATTCTTACTCTTGGGAACACGGTTGGAGGAGAGGCACATTGGTGGGATGTGTCCTTAGGGGAAGGAGTTCCCCACTCTTTTTGCACTGCATGCTTCAATGGGAGCATGAGATATTGTATGGTTACTATGATAGATCACTTGTCTCTTTGTAGAGTGAACCATATTTTTGTTGGGGACATGCCTCTCATATGTATTGGGGAGGAGTTTTTCTATGGATTTCCAAGCTGGGAGGTGATCCACTTCATTTGGATGATAGCATGGATACGGGAGTCTTTCATGAATAGTGAAATGCCCCATGATTGTAATCACTTCTATCTTGAGGAGGCCATGGATCAGTAAGAAGGTTGCCATAACAACCTTCCATTCTTTCATGATGAGAGCCATTGGGTTTACTCACCAAAGGCCAACTTGCACATTGGGAAGGGACCATTGGAAGACAGAACTATTGCAGAATTTCTGAAACAATGGTGGAGACTATGGCATGAGGAGGCCACAAGAGAGGAAGGGGAGATTTTGTAGCGCTCACCTTATCAGTTGCTTGAGGACAAGAAACATCTCAGAGGGGAGGACTGTAATATTCCCAATTAGCCCAAGCTATTGGGAATATTCTATTTTGCCTTGTTTTATTTTGCATTTCATGTTGGTGAATAAAATGTAAAGGAGGACATGTAAAACTCCTTAAAATAACAAAATAAATCAATGCCCAATGTGAACATGGCTAAATCTGAGCCATTTTATAAAACACACTTGAGTGTGAAAGAGGTTGATCACTTGACCAAGTCAACCATGACCAGATCTATAGCGCAGTCTAGATGCATTGAACCTCCTTGAGGCACAACACAGTTCTAGATGGAGGTTCTACATGTGAAAGGGGCTAAACTAATGAAGTGGTTTAGGGTTTGACAAGAATCCAATCTTATAAAAGGGAGAGGAGAGAAGCATGAAAGGGGTTGTTGAAGATTATTATTTTCTGAAGGCATTGTCTACTGAGACATTCCTCATTAGGGGTTTTCCTGTTTAGGAATCCCACCTCCTTCCTTGAGCAGCTCTTGGAGGAGACTTGTTCCATCTTGTCCACTATCAGGCTTGGGCCAAGCTTCACCTTACACCTACAGTGTTGATCGTGTTGAGGGTTGGGTTGTCCTTATGAGTTGTAGCAAGTGGAAGATACTAGGTTTGCTCAGATCTAGATTTTACTAGTGCCTCTTCTCAGTGAGTGTGTCTTTTAACCTCCTGGAAGAGTGCATTAGTTGATTGAGCTTCAGATCCAGACCTCGGCATCCAGCCAAATCATTTTTAGAGCCTACAACACAGTTCCTCTCCCTAGACTGCGTTATTTGCAAAGGAGAAGTTGTAGGGTGTTTTGTTTGCATTTTGGAGGAGAGATCTCTGGTATTAGTATTATTCCTCTCACTGTGGTGATCCATGGCTTGTCCATCCAATCCATGCTTGTTTAAGATATGATCTACTGTTCTGTTATATGACTCAGAAATTTTTGAACATTTATGTAGATCTGCAACTCTAGATCTTAGATCTACTCTCTGTGCTTCATGTTTTGCACAAAACCTCAAGGGGAATGTATAGATGAGCTTTTCTTGTACACAGATCCGAATTAGATCTATCTTTTAATGTACAAATCTGCTCTAGATCTGAGTATTAATAAACTGCTACTTCAGCCCATTAAAATAATGCTGTCAAGTTTATGCAGACTTTTCTTATGGTTGTAGCACCTAATTTCTGAGGATTTCTCCTGTATTGTCTTATTATTTCTCTTGTACAATGTAAGGGCTGTAATATACATATGATTTACTATTATACATCTGATATTTGAACTCCCATATCATCTTATTGCTTAGCTTCAGTGGATCTACGTTATTTCTGAAGCAGTCCTTTGCATATAGCTGCAGCCCCTCTCTTTGGGTCATTTTCAGCTAGACTAGTTTGTGGGAGATTTGTTTAACCCACCTAGTCTGATTTGTTTTTTCCCTCCTTTTGGATTTAGATCTTAGATGAGCATATCTAAGGGATCCAAGAGCTGTAAACTCATTTCAGTGGAGACAGTCCTAGTAGGAGTCTTCCTTCACAAATGTGTTCCCACGTGCATAACCGTACCCAGAATTCATTTCCTCTTCCATGATGAGCAAAAAACCATGTAGGCACGACGTGGATCATGCCCATATGCGTTTTTCCTCAAGAGGCCACCTGGAACATACTCAAACATGAAGGTAGCTGCAGAATCGTCGGTTAGCTACGGAATGTCTGCATTCTGCAGCTAGTTCCGGTCAAAATGCTTAACAATGGCAACAATCACAAAATTCAACAAGTCAGTCATGTAAACCATTCTAGAAGTAATTTTAACTATTTTTATTGATCAATTGGGTTTAAGATAGAAATGGACAAGGGAAAATGAGGTAAAATGAGGTGAAGGAAAACACAAATTTGAGGCTCAACAAACTCTTCATGAATAAAAAAGCTTCGACAACTCTTCATAAATCCAAAAGTAAGCGGAAGGTGGCTGAGGTGGTCATGAAGAGGCAATGATGGCTTTGACATCTAGCTCTACATTGTTGGGAAAGAGTTCTTGAGAAGAGTGTGTTGTTGAACTGCGCTGGCTGTAGTGTTGGCCACTTTCTGTTAAACTGCCTCTGTCTTTACTACGTTGGTTATTGTTGTAGTGGATTTTAAAACAGAAAACCCACTTTTCCATTTATAATAGGCAACTTATAACCATATTCAGAAACCCAATGTCTCCTTTAAAACATACATAAATTCCTTAATGATCCCTTTGGATAAAAATGGTGTGGAACAACTACATGAAGCAATGGTGGCGGGAGTCGACGTGACGCAACAATTTTCGGGGGAGGGTAGTGAAGTGGTAGGCAGTATAGGATGGGTGGGGTGTGAAAAAATGGGTAGCTGACACTAAGCGGAGTCAATGGTAATGGATACCACCCATTTCGGACCCGCCCCCCGTGATTAAAGTTCAGCAGCTGGGGGGTGGCCGAAAACCATTGAATATCATTGGATGCATGCAGGGTGAGGTGGATGAGTGGGTAAGTGAATGGAGGTTAAATGAAATGATTTTAGGTGATAGTAAAAGTGGGCCCTATTGATATCGCAATCGAGAGTTAGCAGTGGCAATGGGAAAGTGAATGGGTGAGTAGAGGTGCAAAGTTGCGATGCGATGAATAGGTAAAGTATCGAGGGGATAAAGGTTTTTTGCCATAAGGTATAACTTTATAATAAAATGAAAAAATTGAATATTTGGGGGGGTCAGGATGAGACGGATAGTGCTATCCAATGCTTTTAGGCTTGATGCAGAAAAAATACATATTTACACAATACACAAAGACCTCTTGGTTATGGGCCCACATAATCGGTTAAAAAAACATGGCGGATTGCAATATTGTAACTTCGCAGATTCACCTCATCGCAATATCGCAATTATAACTATATCACAATGTTTGCAATTTTGCGATTTCGCAAATCTCAATGAATAACTATATCGCATGTCACACATTTTACACTTTAGCATCTTCTCAATTTCAAGGTACATTCACCCAATTGCGATATGAAATGTAAATCTCCAGACGACACGTGGCTCCTCATCGCATCGCGACTTCACGTCGCATTGCCAAACTACATTTCTTATCGCATCACAACATACAACTCTTGACTTGCAATAACTTTACAATAAACATAAAATCCACCAATAGCGATGTCTGATACTGGGATGGTGATTTAATCTTAACTGAATTTCATGGAAATTAGCCCTCTTTTCAAATCGTTGTCTGCATCTCTCCTTCTATAGCTTTGAATTTAAATTTTGATTAAGGGTGGTCCGATGCTCCTGCATTAAGGCTTAGCTATGACTATATTGGAAATGAGGTGAATACAACCATCCTTTGCCATCTTTTGTGACAGAAGTACCTTCTTGTAAATATATGATAGTCATGGAATATTATTTTCAATATAAACAATCTAAATAGAAATAATCATTCACCTTGTGATACTGTGAATTACAGGAGTCTAACATATCCTAAAGGGATTATTACACAAATAAGAAGAAATATCAAAGCCTCAACCTATGAAAATGAGCCCAGAATTGATGTTGAATGGAAATATAACTTTAACTCATTGCCTTTAGATACAAATATGGAGACCAAGTCCCCAACTGAAGACAAACAATCCATAAGGGATAGTTCTCAGGAGGAGGAGGATGTTAGAGAGGAATAGGGGGAGGGATACATCAGTAAGAACATAGGGACATAAGGACATGTCCCTAATCAAGAAGATGAAGTGGTCCCTGTATTGGTGGAGTGAGGGTCAAATCAACCTGGTTTTGAAATCACTTTGGAGGGTCCCCCCTCACCCAAAAAATTTCTCCCTTGACAAGTGGTTTTTTTAGGAGAGGGTCCATTAGGATAAGGTCCTTTAAATTTAGGAATAGGTAGTAGAGAAGGTTGGCCCTTAAGGGAAAAAATCAGGGAAACAAATTAAGGAGAAAGGGAGAAGTTGAAAGAAGATTTGACTCTTTATATCGAAAAGCATCACGCTAGACTCTTGGTGGCCTTAGATGTGGAAAGTGATCAAATGTTGTTTTCTCTGCAACATCCTCCCTCTCACCCCTTTCCCCTAGAAGCAAGATATCGATGACAGGATAGATTTTTATCTATCATCTATTCCATTTCCTGATAAGTTGAACCTTCACTCAGAGGTAGGACACATGCTATGAAATGATTTCCTAAAGTATACCCTAACTGTAGATAAGGTTTGGAGCACATTGGATAAGTCTATTGAAACACTAAAATGAGAGATGGCTAATTCTAAGGCCCTCACACTACAGGTTGAGGAGTACAAGAAAATTATCATAGGAAAGGGGAAGGCGACTGAAGGGACTTCTATGACGGAGGCTTTCCTAAAAAGAGCGGAACAAGAAATTCAAGAACTATGACGAAGATTAAATCTACGAGGCTCAGAATATGTTGAAACCCCTGAGTTGGCCATCATTGAGAAAGAGAAGGTAGCTCTATCAATGAAGTTGGTCTAGAAGAGCGACGAAGCGATATAGCTAAAAAGTAGACTAGCGAAGTTGCAGAAATAGAAGGACACTCATGTCTGCTTTGTGCTGATACCTGATGACCCCTAGAATCCTACGAATCAACTCACCAAAATTTTGATGAAGTTGAGGCTATCTCAGGATTAGGTCAAGATAGTAAACACACATCTCGAGGAGTCGAAATAAGCCTTGGCTGTGAAAGAAAGGCAAGTAGCTTCACTCCAGGTTGAAGTTGATTATGTTTGCAAATAAATGCAGATGTTAAGCAAACATATTTTTGACCTCAAGAGTCATCTCAAAGGGACCATGTCCTTGGTTGAGGCTAGGGAGATGGTATGGGATGAAATCCTTGTAGAAGTTGAAATTCATTGGGAATATATCATGCTTGTAAATGACGAGAAGGTCATGGTCAACGATTACTAATGGCCAATGAGAGGGAGCTGAGAATGTGGTTACTACTAGAAAAAACATTCAATTCATAAATGAGCTCCCTACAAAGGAATTAGGAGCACATGAAGTGGTTGAATGATTTGGAACAATGATGGAAATAATGAGGATGATCCAGAAGGAGGATGCTCGGGCTAAAGCTGCAGGATGCCTAGCATTAGTCGCTAGGGGAGTCGAAATGTTTAAGGCATAGCTGGAAAAGGTTGTTAAGGCTAGATTACCTATCTGATGGGACCTAGAAGGTGCCATAATTTAGTGGGGTGCCTATGAACAGAAATTAGTTGAGGTCAAGAGTCGGGTGGACCCTATACATGAAACAACAACTAGGTTAAAAGATGAGACTGTTATGGCCTGTCTCAAGAAGCAGTTTTTACTGTTGGCCAAGGTCAAACAAGTTTTCTTTGCCAGCCTGGAATATTTAGAGTTAACTCAGTTTCAAAAGTTATACGAGTTATTCAACAAAGCTCATTTTCCCTTGATGCTTCTATGGTAGAGGTGTTATGATTTTTTTCATCGACCAACTATTTCAACTATGCGCCCTCTTAGAACAACCTCACAGAACTCTCTGAGAGCTTCACAACCATTGCAACCCACCGCACAATCTTCTTGTTTGAATTTTCTGCAGTGTCAATGCTCTACACAATCTTCAGGAGTGCGCCGCACCAAATTAAATCTTCACGATTCAGCCCATATCGCCTTCATTATTTTTATTTTAGTTTTTTAGTTTTATCCTATGGTAAAAATACAAATATCACAACAAATATTTTTATTTATTTTCTGTTATCTAGATGTGATTGAAGCACACTCAATTTTGTGATGATGAATGTACTAAAATATCAAGAAATATTCTCTGGGGCAAAGCTCTCTCTGGAAACTCAATAATGAGAACAATCAGAGAAGGAGAAAAGGTTCAGATTTTTGTCTAAAAGTTTGGTTCTATCTTTTAATGCATCTGTATGAGAATTATGGCCATGAAATATATATTTCATGAAGCTATTTTGATATACATACATACATACATATATATATATATATATATATAAACATTTAGCTGGATTCCATCTTAAACTAGTGAACAATATGCATGTTTCTTAATGTGTTCCATCTACATTTGATTACACTTTTCTTCTATGGCTCTATGTGTTATAGTAGGAGGATGTTATTTTAATTATTCATGAATTTGTTTATTTTTACGAAAGGAAGAGAGACGTTCATGAATAACTAATGTTTGTAATCACCTTAAAGGCACTCCATAAAATGGTTTTGTGTTTCACACTTCTCCATCTTTATGTTTCCTCTAGTTTTTAGCCATCTGGATCCTTAAATAAATTAAGCCCAACACACTAAGGATCACTCATCACTGTCTTCACCTCGCTACTTTAAGCTTGAAACTGTGTACTTGTTCTAGAATTCCCATGTCAAATTGTCTTGTATTCATATCTTCTTGAAGCCTAGTTCAAGCCATTTCATCAGTATCTAAGTAAGATCATAAGGCAACACAATTCTTAAACCACCATTTTCTAAACTTCACCAATTAAATGATTTGGGGTAATAGATATGAAATATTTAAATCTGCTTTTAAAATGTCCTTGGAACTATTCCCTTAAGCATCCTAGAGACTGTCTCTAGGAGTTACAACATATTTTTGGCACTGTTTCCAAGGAACAAATTAGAAAAACTTTCCTTGGGATACAACCAGTTTACACCCTTCCGCTAGGTGAGCACGAATGGTTGTGGTTTTTATACATCTCACCTTAGCATGTCGACTATCAATATCTAAGGCTAAGTAATCTTGGATTTCACCAGGCCTCATACCTAGTCAGACACCTCTTAGAAAAAGACACCCTTGTAGAAATTATACAAACAATATGTATATCATGGATTCAATCTGATCTAGAAATGTACTAAATCTAGATACTGAATCGCTTCTACAAATAAATTTCAGAAATTAAGCACAGTCGCCAATCACATGAATCATAGAAGAATCAATCAAACCACAACACAGATAATTTACCAGGGAAAGCTTACTTCTCAAAACCCCTCTATCATATATTGTATATTCCATAAGGAAAAATGAAAAAATTACAATGCACTCCTCTCACAAGAGTCTCCTACAATCTGCCTATTGTCTCACACTGATCTAGACAAAATAGGGCCAACACTTAGCCAATTCTCAGCCTGTCTTTAGCCTGCTTTTCTCATGAAATTCCTAATAAATGTAATCCCTATTTTTTAGGAATTTCATCCTTCCTCAACTCCACTAAGTATCTTGGGCATCTTTTGGTGTTTTAACTGCACCTGGGCAACCTGTTAATATCACAACTGATAGTCACACTTCCCTCTAACCTTTGTCTCAACTAGGTCTCCACTGGAATTGACATGCATGCAGCTAATAATATTAAATCCTCAAGTTTATGTTAGACCACTAATTGTGAATTAAGTAATATTTAATTCACTTGATCTCTCACTAGTGAAACAAACATTTACGACTAGCACAACTAACTTTAAATCACTTAACTGAGTTAATTGATTACAACATGCATTAAACTAATGCACCACTACACTTCTAACTTTGTTACAACTAGAATTATTCTACATGCCTCACCAAGTACCCTCAACTAGAAATTCATGAGATAACTGAGTTTTATCACACTCAATTAACTATTACAAGTGATTATGAGATAAGATTACATTTTATTTTCCATTTTAATTAAGGGAAATTAAAATAGACATGCACCAAATTTAGCCCACACCAATGTAGGTGCTACTAGGACCTATGGTCCCACACTAGTGTAGGTGTTTCTTGGAACTCCTGGTCCCACCATAATGTAGGTTCTACTTGGACCTCCTAGTCCTAGCTTAGTGTAGGTGCTACTTTGACCTCCGGGTCCCACACTAGAGTAGGTGCTGCTTGGACCTCCTGGTCCCACATTAGCATAGGTGCTTTCATGTTGTTTCTAGATGCCAATTTCACTATTTCTTGTTGAAAAATTCAACAGACCTCTATATATGACCCTGAGAAGTAAATGTTTAAAATAATTTTGAAATAAATTACCCTTAGTCAGCCCCACCTACCCCCATTCTCTCTTAAATATTCCTCTTCATCCACTCAAGGAATTAACATATATGTTCCATATTCTTCCACTCGGGTTTTAAAATACCCCCCTGGAAGGAGATTGTGCCCTAAACTCTCTCAAGTCATAAAAGGCATAGCAATGTTTGCTAGTCCCTCTTCTCTTGAATCTCATCCTCTTCCTGAGACAGAAGAAATTAAATCAATCCCGATGAATTTCACTCAACATCAGGCTAACTTTGTTTCCCCTCTGCACATACTTGTTACTCCTCATATTGTGCATCCAAAACCTCATATCGTAACTCTACCTCCTCCTCTACACAACATGGTGGTACCTAAATTTATATTGAATAAATATGCCCCTTGGCTCTACCACAATTGTTGAATGATATGCCACAAAATTAATTGAAGCTTTTGCCCTGGTTCATAGGAGAGGAAAACATTGTAGCACATAGGCACATTGACAATTTAGGTGCCTTCTTGGAGAACTTAAATGTTGAACATCTTAATGTGGTGTTAAGACTTTTCGTCCAATCCTTGGATGGTGAATCTCGGAAGTGGTTTAAAAATTTGAGTGATAACTCTATCCACACCTGGGAGGACATGGAAAATCCATTCACACTGAAATGGGGGTAGAAAATAAACCATGGCTACATTCTCATAGATTTCAATGCTATGAAAAGGAGACGCAACGAAGAAGACACTGATTTTATTAAGAGGTTCAATAAAATGTACAATAATATTCGTATAGAGATAAAGCCTCCTCAAGAAACAACCAAAGTGGTCTTCACTGTAGCTTTTGAACCAGAATTTGGATTCACCCTCGAAGAGAGTAAATCTACATTACTAGATTAGATCCAGACTGATGCTTTGAAAGTGGAAGCCAACTTTGCTTCTTCTAGAAAATTGAAGGGGAAACTAGATCACGAAGAAAGAAGAAGAGGCAAGGAGGAGGCCGACTCCTCAAACCAAGAATGAGAATATCAAGAAAAAGGATAGAAGAAATGAACAAGTTGATCAGGATCTTTTGCAACAAGTTGGTAAAGCTAGAATTGGAAAGAAAAATTTCTCTCCCTCGTTAAAATCAAATGATACCCAATAGAGGTTTCAACCCAAAATACCAAATTCCCCCACTCTAGTTGTTGCAAATATAAAGGAAGGAACAAAAAGATCACATTTACCCCCCACTATATTTGGAAGAAGAAATGGAAGGAGAGATGAATGAGGTCACAACCACACAAGAGAATCAGTTCTTCTCTTATTCCAACAAAGAGGGTAAAATTACATTACATCAGGAAGAGGTAGGAGAGAAGGATGTGCCCACAGATGAAAAGGATATTGATATATATTGAAGGAAATTTGTGGATTTCGTGTAGACCCAATTACATAAGAAGTATGACCTCAGGTCTTCTAGGAAGAGGTCATCCATCTAGGAGAAAAATGAAGAGTCAGGACTAGGACCTTGGGGGTCCTCAGATGTGTTGGACAAATGTAAGAAGCCACTGGAAAAATTTGAACATAATCCTACTAATACCCCTAAACCGTTAGTAAATATTATCGTCACTGCTAAAGTAGAGAAATATCGTTTGCCTTATTAGCCCCTAACCAACCATGATAGGGAACTCACTAAAAACCCCTCTATTGAAATAAGTCCCACCACTTTCAATCTTTAGAAAGAATTAGAAAAAATAAATGTTCATCTACTGTTTGCAAAGTTACTGAAATGAACCTCCTACAAAGCCCAGGTATCTCAATTCATGTGTCCATCCGCTGCAGTCCCCATCCCAAACAGTCTGAATCTCCAAGAAGAAAGAACTATGATAGTCTATGGGCCTCATGTAGAGGAAAAATATCCCTCAACTCCACCTTTCTATGTGACCTTGGTATTACATGACCTATAACTACATAATTTCATGTTCGACTGATGAGCCTCCCATAATTTAATGCCCCTATCTATCATGGAGCAGCTGGGACTACAAATCACTCAAATTTACAATGATTTGTACTCTTTTGACTCCAAGAGAGTAAAGTTCTTGGGGATGATAAAGGATTTGGTGGTTAACTTAGCCCAAATCCCAACAAAAAGTGTGGTGATGGATATTGTGGTGGCATACATCCCTACCAGGTTCAGAATGTTGTTATCAAGGTCATGGGGATCGAAAATTGGAGGTTTGATAAAACTTGACCTAACATATTGTACCATTTATATGTTCATCTGGGAATAAATGAGATTGTATAGAGAATCCAAGTTCGTGAATATGATCACAAAATTTGACGGCTCTACCAATGCTCCCATATATAGGAAAGAATGTGATTTTTCATACCTTATGCTAGAGAATATGATCTTATTTTGGAGGAGACTAAAACCTTTCCCTCGAGGGAGATAAATCAACAGATGATAGAGGTAAATGAGATGTGGAAATTTTAGCTTGATGGAGCCTATTCCAAGGAAGGAAATGGAGCTGGGGTATTGCTGATCTCAGCGAAAGGCTACTTGATTCGAAGCCACCAACAATGTGGCTGAGTACAGATATTTTCTTCTGGGGTTGTAGGAAGCATGGAATTTGAATATTCACAGCCTTAAGGTGTTTTTGGACTCATATTTGGTGGTAAAACAGGTGAGGAATCACTACCAAATGAAACACCCATGGCTCAGAACCTACAAAAATTAGGCATGGGATTTATTCAATTTTTTTTCTTAGCCTTCAATGTTTAGTTCATTCCACATGAAAAATATCAAATGGAGGATTCGCCAGCTATGGATACTAGTAATTCCCCCCCCCCTCCCCCCCTAAAAAAAATTCCTTTGCTAAAATAAAAAATTGAAGTTAGATACATGCCCTCTATCCTGGAAAATGTCAAACATTGGAAAGTCTTCAAGGATGAAGAGAAAATCAAATGATTTATGGAGATGGTAGGAGAATTCTCCAATTCACTAATTTACTAAAAGGAGGAAGTTGTGGTAGGAGCGAATAATTCATGTTGGCAAGAAAGCATTACTGGGATTAAGGTCATACAAATGAAAGGGAACATAATTCAGAGGATTGTTGTACCTTTGGAAAGGCTCTTCAATATGAGGTGAAGGTATGTGTGGTTGATATGGTTATGAAATGGTGACTGTAATATAGCTAGAATGATGTTCATGCTTTGACATACTTATGTGCTATACATTTATATGATGTTATGACTATTTACATGCATGTATTACGTTGATTGGGTTGATATTACAAATGATATATCCTACTTGAATTTTTCTAAGGTATGTTGGTTTATTGTGATTTGGTTTAGATGACATGAGATGCCTCGTAGGAAAAAATCAAAGACTAATAGCATGATAATAGACCATATAAATTCTCCTTGTGAATCAGATGAGAAGCCTAGTGTTGGAAAATCTTCTCACTTAGCGGACACACTGAGAATTTTGAAGGAATAAATAAGGAGTTATAAAGCAGATAATGGAAAAATCATACAAGCACAAGAAAAGCAAGCAAAATTCAATGTTGTAACCCTTTTTATTTTTTTAGATTTGCAATAACAAGGGCCACTTTAGATTAGCTATGGATAGGAGGATGAGACTAATGGGGCATATGTTAGTAGGTCTCCTGGTGGTCACATGTAAGATAGAGATGAAACAGTTAGTGATGGCAGTTTCATGGACACTCCTGATAGGAGAGGTGACAGACATAGGTATTATTCTAGTTTTGGTTCTGACAGACATTATGATCATCATCATTATCATCCTTATAGGAAGGGTGAAAGGGGATATTTTCTGGATGAGTTTAAGAAAGCAAAGCCACCCACATTTGACGGAGAGATGAAGAAATCAAAATATGTAGAGGAATGGTTTCTTGGTATGAGGAAGTTCTTTAGGTTGCATGGAAAACATCAAAGACAAAATATATACATTCATCCTCAAAGGTAAACCAAATATTTGGTGGGAATATGTGAAGAATTTCATGGATATTTATGAGGAGGAATTGACTTGGAGCGAATTCGAGAGACTAAGATCAAAGAAGTATCGATCATAGAGATACTATGATGACATGAAAAAGGAGTTTTATGAACTAAAGATGGGATCTATAACTGATGAGGAGTACACTAGTAGGTTGTTTCAGTTGTTGCGATATGTGCTTTACCTAAAGGAGGAGAAGGCCAAGATTCATAGATTTATCAGTGTATTCTGAATAAAATTTAAATATAGGATTGAATTTAATGAGCGTAGATAATTGGAGTAGGCCATTCAAAAACTAAAGAATTGTTATGATAAATCAAAGAAAATATCTGAGACTAAGCCGAGTTGGGAAGGTAATGATAAGAATAAAGGAAAATGGGACAAGAATTGAGCAAGACCTCAGGATATTGGTAACAAAGAGAATGTTGCACCACCTAAGAATTTCAATCTCGAAGAGGAAAAGGACTTTGATCTGAGGAGTAGAATAAGGATGAAGGATACAAGCCTATATAATGTTGGACTTGTGGCAAAGATCGTCATGGGAGAGATTGTCCATAACATCAGGGTGGTAGACCGCAAATTTATACTGCACAGGAGGCACAAACAGTGGGAGATGTTGGAAAAAGTATTCCCAAGGTCTATTTAGCATTGGATAATAGGAAGGCATATCACCAGGATCTGTTATCAATATGGATGGTAAGATTTGTGATCAAGTTTTTTCTATTTTGAATAACCCTGGATATAATTATAGTTATTTTAATACTCACCTGGTGGATAAGTGCGGTTTCAATAAATAAGTGTATATAGTGTCTTGGGCACTGCAGTTGGCTATAGGTACCAAGAAGAGAGTTCATCATTTGGTAATAGCTTGTGCATTTGACCTGAATGGCATGCCTACATCAACGTGTTTGAATGTATTGTAGTTGGGTTTGTATAATATGATTTTGGGTATGGACTGACTATATCTTCATGGGACCAAGGTGTATTTTTATGACAAATATATTGAGTGTTTGGATTACAATGGGAAATAGATATGCTTGAGAGGTAAGAATAAAGAAAATTTAGTTAGAATGGTTACAACTATTCAGGGTAAGTGCATTTGTAGGAAAGGGTGTGTGTTATTTGCAGTGCACATTTCTAGAGAAAAATATAAAGAAGTTGAGGATGCAAATGTTTTGAGCAGGTACATAGCTCTACTGTAGTTTAGGGATGTATCTCCCGCATATTTTTCATATTTTCCACCTCATAGGGAATTATGATTTTCTATTAAGTTGGTACGAGGGGCAGCGTCAGCATCTAAGTCACCTTACAGGATGAGCACACCAGAGTTGGTAGATTTGAAGTTGTAGTTGAAGGAAATTCTTGACAAGGGATACATTAGGCCAAGTGTATCACCATGGGGCATAATGGTATTGTTTGTGAAGAATAAATATGGTACTCAGAGACTATGCATTTATCATAGGAATTTTAGGAAAGTGACCATCAAGAACAGGTATAAGTTGCAAGTATTGATGGATTGTTCAATCAGTTGAAGGTAGCAATAGTGTTTTTGAAGATTGATCTTAGATTGGGATATATTTAGGGATGCATTAAATAATATGGCATTCACAAGACATTCTTCTAGAATAGGTATGGGAATTATGAGTTTGTTGTAGTTCCTTTTGGTTTGAATAATGCTCCAACTACATTTATGTGTTTGATTAATAGTGTGTTCCATCCTTATCTAGACAAGTTTATTATTGTTTTCATTGATGATATATTGGTATATTATAAGAATGAATAAGAGCATGCCGAACATTTAGAATCAGTTTTGAGATTGCTAAGAAAGAATCAGTTGTATGCTAAGCTTAACAAATGTAGTTTCTTTTAGACAGAGGTACATTACTTAGGACATGTTGTTTCCAAGGAAGACATAGCAGTGGATCGACAAAACATAAGGAGCATCATGGATTGGGAAGCTCCTATGAATGTGGATGTGGTAAGGTCCCTCATCGGGTTAGAAAGCTATTACAAGTCATTCATTAGGAGGTTCAATAGGTACAGTTAGTGGTACATGTATAGATAAAAGTAGTGGTATAGGTATAGACGTAGGTAGAGGTACATTTACAGGTATACGTGCAGGTGTACATGATGTGTACTATCATATCACAGTATATGGATTGGTTAGGTTTAGAGATAAGATATATGTGCCAAGTAGAAAAGATCTCAAGAAGGTGATCTTAAGGGATTTTCATCAAAAACCATATTTAGGTCACCTAGGCTATCAGAATATATTGACTGCAGTGAAGAAGTCTTATTATTGGATGAATTTGAAGAAGGATGTAGTAGAGTTTGTTGCTAGGTGTTCGGATTGTTAGCAGGAGAATACAAAGTTTAAGCATCCAGGTCGACTGCTATAGCTGATTGCAATTCCAAAGTGGAAATGAGAGGTCATTTCCATGGATTTCATCACAAGTTTACCGAGGACATCTAGAAAACATGATTCCATCATGGTTGTGGTGGACAGGTTGATGAAGGTAGCACAATTCATTCTAGTGAATTCAACATACTCGAAGGATGATGTAGCACATGTATTTATGAGGAATGTTTTCAGATTGCATGGTGTTCCACGGAACATTTCATCAAACAGGGATAGGAAGTTCAATTCCAAGTTATGGAAGGATTTTTTTGCAGGTTTGGGCACAAAGTTTGTCTTCAGTACAACTATCATCCGCAGAAATATATACAGATTGATAGGGTCAATAGGATCTTAGATTACATGTTGAGGATGTATGTAATGCATCGGTAGTGAAAGTGGGAAGAGTATATTCCACTGGTATAGTTCGCTTAAAACCATGGGTACAAGGAATAATTTAGGATGAGTCTGTTTGAAGAATTTTATGGGCAGAGTTGTAATAATCCCATTAGTTGGAGTGATCAATTTAACATGGTGTTGATTGGACCCGAAATGTTGCTAGAGATGGAACAAGAAATGCAGGTAATAAAAAAATATAAAGGCAGCACAAGATAGGTAGACGAGTTATGCAGATTGGAACATGTAACTTTTTTAAAGGATTTTCAGGTTGGGGAACATGTGTACATGTGCATCAAGCCCAAGAATATCTCCTTGTGGATTGGATCATTTTCCAATTTAGCATCTCAGTTTTGTGGCCCTTTTAGGATTCTTGATAGGATTGTGCCAATAGCCTATCGACCTGCACTACCTTTGATAGTGAAAGTCCATGATGTTTTCCATGTGTCATTACTTAAGAAGTATGTTAAATATGTTGATCACGTGACTGAATGGTTTGTTTTGTAGGTGGATCTAGAAGGAGAGTTCTAGCCAGAACATTAGTGCATTTTATAGAGAAAGGCACTCATGCTCCGGAATTGAGCATTCAAGTAGGTTAAAGTGCAATAGAGGCACTTTGGTCTTGATAAAGCTACACTAGAGATGACGAATCAGATGTGGGCATGTATCCTTCCTTATTCTTTGGTTGAGCGAATGTTTTGGTATATATTGGTATGATGTTTTCATATATGTATAAATATATATGGATGTAAATACCACAATGAGCTACGTTATAAATATACAATAAGTAGTATGGGTTTCATGTCATTATGTTGTTATAATTGTCATGTTTTCATGTTGATTTTTTTCTCAAAAGGTTGGTAATTATAAATACAACAATGAGCTAAGTTATAAATCTCCCTAGGCAATATGTTTTTCTTACAATAGCCTTTTTGGTTGTACATGTTGTAGAACACTGAGGGTGGTGTTCCCCACAGGGGTAGGGTTTTGTAACAACTGTGGTGAAAAATCCATGTAATAAAAGTTAAAATAGGAACAATAATAACCAAGGTCATGGGACACATATTCAAAGATGAATGTTTGGAAAAAAATCCTAGTGTTGGTGTTCATAGGGTTTATTATGGCTATGGGAATTGGAAAAGGAAATGGAAAAGGCCTAGGAAAAGAAAAGTGGATTTTATTAGCATTTATTTATGAAAATAATTGAAAATAGGAGAAAAGGGAGGTGAAAGGTAACATGTTGCATGTAAGGTGGAAAATGAAGAAAATAAAGGCCTCATTAATAAAAGGGCTTTGAGGATTAGTTCATGGCGTTTTGTTAGTGAATGTTTGGAGCTCTCATTATTCTTTCTCTCCCTCTCTCTCATACTCTTGGATACTTATATTTTATTGGAGAACTCTTGGAGAGTGTGGCATACTTGGCGATTTGGAGCAAGAAGGAAAAGGAAGAGAAGGAAAGTGCAAGAGGACATCGGGATCAACAACTATAGTTGATTTTGTTTGCAAGTACTGAGTTGCATGTATGTTTTCCTCACTGCTTTTGGCATGCATGGAACATCCATGTGGTTTCTTGGTCATGATCTATCATTGGGATGGAGTATTTACTGGATTTATAGTGGCTTTTCATAGCCTTTCCATTTCTTGGATAACCATGGTGTTGTGGGTTGATTTGATTTTTTTTTTTTGGTTCTGATGTGATTTCCGCTGTGGGTTGAGTTATTAGTTCATGGAAGACTTGGTTATAAAAACGCTCTGGAAGCCCTGTAAAATCTTAGGTTTAGTTACTATTCTTGGAAGCCCTGGTTGGAAAAACACTTTGGAAGCCCTTGGTGGGTTGAGTTACTAGTCGTGGAAGCCTTAGTTGGACAAATGCTATGGAAGCATAATGGCAGTTGTGGCTTGAGTTATTAGTCTTGGAAGCCCTGGTTGGAAAAATTTCTCTAAAGCCCTGGACAACTTCGATGGAGATCAATTTGGTGATGGTTATGATGTTTGATCATGAGGTGGAATCAATGGTTGAGGGTTGAGGTGGTTTGGCCTCTGGAAGCCCTAGTTTGGTTTTTATTGATGAGTTTTATGAGATCTGACATTCATGCTTGGAATATTGCATGGGGTTGAATGGGTGAAGAGATATTTGGCTCAACCATTTCTGTGATCGGGTGGAATGTTAAAGAGCATTTTTCTTATGGAAATAAGAGCTCTTTTCCTCTTGTATTGATGGGTTAATATGGCTGTTATCATGTGGCTTATATCTTTGCTATGGCATTATCATTTCTATTGTTTATGTTGGTTACAAATAACATGCGTACTCTTGCATTAAGCTCACAAGAAACCATGCTTCCCAATACCTCACAGCAACATTTTTGTGTAATGGGCCCTTCCAACAATGCTTCCGAACAATGTTATCCAACATTTTTTCAAGCAACATTGTCCAAACAACACATTCAGTTCTCCTCCACTCTATGCGGCCACCACCCCACTCTATGCTACCACCGCTAGAGCATTCCTCCTCCAAAGGCTTCGCTCCTCAAGCTAGAGCATTCCTCCTCCAAAGGATGTGCTGCTCTCCGGCACTCTATGCTTCTTCCTCTAGCTGTGTACCCCAACATTCCTCTAGCACTATATTCCCTCTTCTACAACACACTACACTCCCACACTACCTCCTCACAACTATGCTATTGCTAGTGTGTTCTCTTATATACAAAACCCCCCTCCACTTCTCAAGCTACACTGCCATATATATAAATTCCTTTCTTCACCAAACAAGTTCTCTTTTTTCATGTGGATCTTGGCATAGATTCCTTGGAAAATGATCTTTGAATGACCTCAAGGAATGGTGGACTTTCCAGTAACATTCGTCTCGTATGATCCTGCAAACATAAATTGAAATGGAGATAAGTCAGTAAAGATGAAATTGTGGCAGTTTACTCATTAAAATATTTTAACAATGCAAACATAAATTTATAAAGCAATGACCCATTGAATGAGAAATCATGGATAATGCAAGTCATTGGATATTGTGGGGTTTCGTTATTTTTTAAACCAGTATGTAGTGGCATGGAAATACGTTGAAGTGTTAATTAGACATGTTCAAACAAGTGTTAAAACATTTAAAATCGTTAAATGATTTGTGTCATGAAATGGTACAATATAAAATAATTATTTTTTACAATATTAGAACAATAATATTATTTTATTTACTATAATAGTAACAATTTCTATAAAAATTATATATATATATATATATATATATATATATATATATATATATAATAACAAAACAAACAATAACAAAACAAAAAAATAAAAATAAAAATAAAAATAAACAAAGGATAGACATATATAAAATATAATTTATTAACCACATCAATTATCAACAAAAACTTATTTAACAAAAAAACACAAAATGTGTTGAAATAAAGAGAAAGAAAAAATAGCGGCAACACATCATTTCACTTTAATATTTTTGTATGATTTTGATTCTCATTTATAAAATGAGTAATCCAGTTTCCTTAATGTGGGTGAAGTTCAGCGAAGAGAAAATGTCAATGATTAAAACTCAAATCAAAAGGTGTCATGGAAAAATAAGAGCCGTAATGAAAGTATAATCATGAGAGAAACAAATTCTAAGACCAAAATTGAAATTAGAAACAAAGTTACATAAAGGGTCCCTATGTATTATTACAATAAAATATGGGGCTTCTTAACACTGGAAAATTGTACAAGCATAAGATGACATTAATTAATGTCAGGCAAAAGGATTTACAGGGCTGAAAGATATTAGAGAATCTAGAAAGTATTTAAAAATATATAAGGTTCGAGGAAAAATAAAATTTGAGCAAGTCATGAATTCTTTTGTGCGCATAATCCTTCATGAAGAGTGCCTTTGTGCACCTTTTGACCCAAAATGTGCGCAATCCTGGGAGTGGTGAAAGTCACTTTTCGGGACCACAAAAAGCATACTCTAAGACAGTGATTGATCATTTGAAGCCACCTAAGGACAACCATCAAATCCTCCCTAGACATCAAGGGAGAATGCAATGTATTATTTGTGGCACATAAAGGAATCATCCCCCTCTCTTGGGTCACCATCCACAATGTACCAAGATAGGGAAGGAGGATTTGAATTCTCCTATATAAGGCCACCATGAGATGAAGAACTTGAGAGCACATTGTTATGTTGGCCCGAATTTCCCAAGCAATGCCAGTAGTGTGTGATCTGGAGTTGAAGATAGAGGGGACTCAATTGTTGGCCATCCAACAAGTTCAGTCCACCACAATAGAGAGAGGGAGACTTTTCACCGAGGCAACCTTGGAAGTAAAAGTATCCTTGCATCAGGACTTAGAACCCATGTTCTAAGGGCCCTTTGGCAAGAGGGTTAAAGTTTCATCCTCATTTTCTAACAACACTCAAGAAGAGGGGCTGAAGAGTCACCGTTTGGATTATTGTAGTTGCTTGACTCTATTCAGAGCTTTTGTTTATTTTTTTTAGTTTTATTTTATTTTTAGTTTATATATGCATGCTATTTCTCTATCTAGTATGTTTATGGTTCTAGCTTGTTCCACTAACTTGCATGACTCCACTTCTTTTTGTGCCTATGACTAATAGCTTAAGTGGGTAAAACACACCCCTTAAGTTGGTGTTATTTGGTACATGCATGCACCAAACAAACTAACATAGGATTGGTGACTCCACTAACATTTATTACCAAGTTCATGTGGTTGTGCCTTTTTGCAGAGATTCTTGTTTGTGTTGTGTAGTGGAGCTGAATTTCCCCCTTTTTTCTCTTGCAGTCTCTCATTCATCCCATGTGACAAACTGAAGAAGAACAACTCAAAAAATTACTTTTGTAGGAATTTGCGCATTTTTCCCTCTCATAGACACACCCAGGGCACACGTTCGGAGCTGACACACACCCAAACATCGCACTTGTTTCATCCTTTTGTGCGCAAAAGACAAAAAGAGAAATTGCTCCCACATTTCTATCTTTTCCTACTTGTAAAGTGCTTGGCAGCCCATAATACATCTACTAGCACTGGTTGGGGTACCCCGCAGCTCACTAAATCTCACTCGTAACTGCTTTTTGTAGGCTTAGTGTCAGTTTTATTTCAAGTTGATTTTTGCAAAGTTCACATATAGTTTAAGTAGGGGAGGAAAATAACTTTCATTCTGAAAAAATTTTATGTTTTGAAAATTTAGGTACCAACATGCCTAGATAACTAGCCCAAGTAAGTGGCCCAAGTCCACACATGCTTAGCTATTTTCTTTTTTCTAGTGTAAAAGTTATTAGTTTAGTTCAATTTTTGTACTAGGATTTCGGGACTAGGATTGAATTGTCGATAGAAGGAAAAGTAATATCTATTTCCTTTGCACCCTTCGATGATCCTAGGCAAGCATATGAACACTCTTTTCACAACTCACCATCTCCCTTTAGTTGATCGCATAGATTAAATAGGAAAAATAGAAAGCGGCCCATATCTACACATGTTTTTCTTCTGAGAAAGGAACAATACAACATAGTTTAATAGGGGATTTTGAAAAATATCATCACATATCCACACGTTCAAAATATGTGCTTGTACACTTTTTTCTCACACACATCCACCCACTAATCAAAGCAAAGACGCCTAAAAATAACTTAACCAAACTCATTAATTCTCCCCATAGGCGCCACAAAAGAATTTATAGTTTAAGTTAGGATCAAGGGGGTAGGCATCCAATAAGCCACCTTGATCATTCTTCATCTTGAAACATAGAATTTGACTGTTTAGGGAGCTTTAAATACACCTATCAGCCCACGGAAAAGAAAACCTGAGTGTGACAGAGACCCGTTTCAGAGGGGGTTAGGCTTAGGCGCAGTTCGGGCAGGTATCAGTCAGGGCTACCTGACTTGGCTGATACTCGGTATTGTTAGTTGAATTACCAAGAAGCCCAAGACACAAATTCTTATGTGGAATGGTGGTACTTAGTGGCCAAATCTAGGGCATCCTTTCGCTATAGGTGACGGTGTAGGAAAGTGCGAGAACCTTTACCCTTACCTTGGTGTAATTTCTTCGGCTGACTGGGGGTGTCGCCAGCTCTTACGGGACGTTGTGCCAGCACTCGCAAGATATCTTCTCTAGGCCCAGTTAAATTTGAGTGTGTGAGGACGAATAGGTATTATAGGATTTGGGTATCATGCACAAACAAACAAAAACCACTTTTTTGATTGTTTGATCACATAGAACTAATTTAAAGGGAAAATTTAATTTATTTTCACTTTGTTTCAAGTATGTGACCAGAATTTTGCTTTGATCATAGACTCTATCCTCTAAATTTTTTCTAAAACCATACTTAGTCGACACCAGAATGGATCCAATGGGACCTCATTGATCTAGGTGTCTTTTGGACCTCCCTGATTATCGGGAGGGGTTCTAGGTCTTTTGCCATTTAGGTGTCAAAGACGGAATGCTGCCACCACTATTGGCTCATATTTTATTGGGGCATCCTTAGTTGAGAACCCTGGTTGGTCTCCTAACACCACACCACACACCACTCCTCCCATGACCCCTAGGGGTTTGAGGAGTGTGACCCATTCGGGAATCCAGTCGAATACACAACAGGGTACTTCACAGAATAATTATCTTCCTAACCAGAAATTTGTGTTTTTGCAAGTTGAATGGCGTCAACCTCCCAGTCACCTTTCTTAGCTTCATTTAATCTACCCGATTTAACAAAATAACGAATGACCCCATTGCACATAACCCTACATGGCCTCCCATTTCCACAAAGATCCCTTCGGATATTCCAAAGTTCGAAGGAAAGCAAGAGGAAGACCCATTTAATCATGTCATGACCTTCCACCTGTGGTTCTCATCGAATAATATCATTGAAGACACTATTCAATTGAGACTATTTCAACGCACTCTGACAGGAGTAGCCACGAAATGGTACGCGGAGCAGCCCTCTTCTACACATGAAAACTTTAGTGCCCTCACCACTGTGTTCCAAACATATTTTCAGTTACCCATTCACCATGATTCCGGAATAGAATTACTAACACATTTTAGACAAACCCCCATCGTCCATATCTTGGACCATCTCCATGAATGGAGGTGGCGTCGTAGTTTATGTAAAGCTAAACTTGATGATCAGGTTCTCTTATATTTGTTCCTACAAACTCTCACTGCAGAGATTTCAAAGGATGTGGCGTAGCAAAGGCCCATATCCAAAGAGGACGCCATCATCAAAGACCAGTATCTTGAGTTGATTTATATGTAGTCAGGATATATTTACAATATCCTACCAACCGCCCCGTGCCTGCAAACTTATCAAGAATTGCCAGGAGTGTCGAAATCTGTAGACAGAATAATTGGGTCACTGACCCAAAGTTACCTAAGAAACAATAGTCAAAACCCCGGTTACACGTATATCTCTACAAAGAACATGCCTCAACCCGATATTCAAAGTCATCATATGCCTCAGCAAAATTTGACCAATAGGACACAAGCGTATCACCATGGAGGACTCTATCCTATGGCTTAGGGGACCTAGTATGTAGAGAGAAACACTGATGGAAGAACTCCCCTCCAATAGCCTGGAGCAAACAAGGGACCACGTTATGCTTATTCCCCAGAACAAGACCCACCTATGTAGAACAATGCACAAGAGAACTTTGTGCAACCTTCCAAAAACCAACCCCACCAATATAACTAGGCGAAATACCCTCCTAACGTGGTGAATAAAAGAGGAAAAAGAAAGCCCAAGGGGAATCTTGGATAGGGGGGAAAAAACCAGCAATGCCCACCGCGATCCAAGGCTGGAGGCAACTCCAACCAAAATAAGAGCCAGGAGCCAAGTAATGCCAAATGGCAGAGAAAAAGGCCACCTCTTCGAATAAGCCATTCTTGTTTGATATGTGGTGAGTACGACCATTATACTCAACATTGTCCTGATTTCCCTGAGATGAAGAAGCTATAGAGTAATCGAGGACAAGGAGGATCTTCCCAAAAAATAACTGTGATGCAGGAACCTTTCCCCCATCAAGGGACGATAAGCACTGAACAAAAAAATATAGATGACTTTAGGAAAAGAAGCCATGAAATCTACATGACTAGCGAAGAGATGTTTTTCCAAACACGGAATCATAATTACGATACCCCACTAGACACCAATGTGTCAGGGGCAAGTACTAGTGCACCGACTACACCTTTGACCATTTCAAAGATTCCTATCGAACCATTGCAAAATATGGCAAAGGGACCCAATAGGCAAGCAGGGAAAATACTCCAAAGTGGCCCATAATTATAGTATCATGGATGATTTAGCACAATCTCGTGCTGATTGTCAGCGAGGAAAGTATTACAATCATGCCAAAAACAACGGAAAGGCTTACTTTCTGTGTTAGGCACTATCAACTCTACCGATACACGTCTAATGGCTTTTGACTTATACAAAGCCACCCCCAAGCTTCCTTCCATGGTCTCCTTCCAGATACCAGTGTCGGTTCAGAATATCACCATTCAACGATGTGTCATTGACTAGGGTGCATCCATGTGCATCATGTAAAAAAATGTTTGGCAGAAGTTAGGATCTCCTGAACTAAAACCTTCAGTCATCACGCTTAGAGCATACCACGGTTGTCCTTCAACCCCCATTGGTGTCTACCAAAATTCCTTGGTCTTGTTAACCAGAAAGATGGTACACATATACATTGAAGCCTTGGACACTCACTTGGATTATAACATACTCCTTGGTTGGAGTTATATGTACGCCATGTCAGCCATAACCTCCTCCGTATTCTGCATTATGATGTTCCCCCATGAGGACCGCATCATTAATATAGACCAATTGACGCATAGTAAGAAGCGACCCCTAATATAGAATTATGTAATTCTACCCTATGTAGATACATCCTCGTATGCACTTTCACGGTACCAATAATATGGCCTTGGCAAGTTCAAAATGTTGTCTGTTCTAGGATCATTCCTAGGAGATCCTCCCATTATCCCTAAGTCATCACCTGATGTCATAGGGGCCTCGGTGTGCATGATGTCCACATCAAGCTTTGAAACTAGCCAGGACATGGATACGAGTATTAATGGCACCGAGTCATCGACCATGACAGCCTATCTTGCCTACGCCACTTTCCAAACCCCTTTCCTCTACCCCCAGCTGGTTTCGTCTCCTAGTAGGTTTTGGAAACACTGGTGTTACCAAGCATATCATTGGAAATACCAGTTTGGTATATCATCCCCCCTATGGGAACAGGAGCCACTAACATCACTGCCACAAGGTTGAAGCCCGTCAATCTCGAGGAGGCCCCGCCTGTGCAAGAAAAGGTCGAAACCACCCCTGCAAAGTAAATTTCCATTTCAAAATCGGTAATTATGACTAATAAAATCGAGAAGAGAGGAAAGAAAAAGGAGAGTCCTGGTGTACAACAGGAATCATCAGTCTACACCATATGTAACATAATAGGACATCCTACCCATATCTTCCCAGAGCTGGATGAAATAAAACCACTCCTTAGGTCTGAGATAGACATTACGATGACACGTTCCCGTTAAAAGGAACCTACCACCAAAGTTAAAGGCAAAACATTGCATACCAATCACACATGTACTATCTGCAGAAAGTATGGGTATTATACCCATCATTGTCTAGATATACCGTGATATAGGGATGCCTTACATGCCATTGATCGATCCTATCAAGAGTATCCCTCCACCCAGGCATCCGGAAATGAACCTCGTAACATCGTATACCTACAGAAAGAACGAAGGGCACCAGAAAGTCCCCTAGTCTCGCCCCCTCCTGTTATACGCTAAACATTGTGTGATGAACGTGGTCACTTCCTTTAAGAATACGCAACCTTGGAACTCATCCATAGATGGTATCCTATAGAATGGATTTAATACATTGCATTGCGGGCAACACAATTTAAATGTCCTTTATGCACTGAAAATCACCTTCTGGAGAATTGTCACTATATCCCCCAATTTCGGCTAGCCCTCACTAGTTTATGCTTAGCCATAGTCCACCTCTCCCAATATTATGACATGGACACAGAATACATGAAGCGCTCCACAACCCAAGAGGATGTGATGAGTAGATCCATCATATTATTTTCAGCTAAAAAGCGACCAATCAGGGAACCCCTAAAGAAGACCAACATGTGCATATGTAAAACACCCAATCACACGGTCGCCACCTGGGGTGATTTAGCAATGTTACAACATTGGTTCCCTTACAGAACACAAACTGAGCATGATGGAACCCCCATATCTAGGATATTTTTCCTAATATGTCAAGGCAATCACTATGAAAAACACTGTACTTATATCTCATGAATTCATCCCACCATCGATATGATTCATACCATAGAGAAGAAATAGGACAACCTCCATGAGTGGTATAAAAGGTACACCACCTCCGAGTCAGCAACCCCACACCCACATGAGTTTTGATGGGAAAGCTAGGACAACACACCAACCAAGCATGACCCAGGCTAAGCCTAGGATAACATGTCGACTATGTGACCTGAATTACCATGGAGTCAATCAGTGCAGAGAACTGAGGCCCCTTGCAAACATTTTTCGCATAGTCTCTTCTCTCCCTCAGAAAATTATCTCTAAACAAGAGAATATCATGTGTACCTATTGTCAGATTTGTTCACACTTTCACCATATGATTAAATGTGTCCATCTCCCCAAGCTAAGAGTCATAAAATCAACGTTGAGTCTACACTCCCCCAAAGAGTTAGACACACCCAAGCCAACAATATGGAAATGGAAGAAGAATACCTCCTCTTCTATGATAGATCCTTTCCAAGCGTCCACATAAAGACAACGAGTAGTGTCAATTCCCATACAATCTACTCTATTGGCACGGTGATACCATGCACTACCTGTACTAGGAAAAATTACACAGCAGAGGTATTCCCACTAATGGAAACATTCAAGCACCTCTGTAGCAGGCAAAATTTCCACCCACAGGAAATTGACCATCCTAGCAGGGCACCCTACCTTGCGCTTACGCAAACTCCCATCACAAAGATTCTTCCCCCACCGAATTCTGATGAAACGATTCACCATAAACGATTTGTATCATTGCATACCAGAAATACAATTGCAGCAACCCCCACATCCCAAGATTTCCACCTTATTCCTATTGCAAAATATCAAGGTACCTTGTGCTTTTGCATTAATTTCCGTGAGATCCCAAATTTCCATGCCTCTATTGAAATCCTCAACGATACCTAGCTTCTATAACAACGCCCAGTACAACTAGAGCTCATTGACAAAAGGGAGTGACAATCGCTAAAACACAACGAGGCCCATAAGAAAAGGGTAAAAGCATCATTCAACCGCCACATCAACACTCGCTCATTCATCGAGGGAGAACTAGTCCTTCACTATAATGTCGCAAAAGAAGCCCTAGGGCTAAGAAATTTTGAAACCTTATGGAAAGGACCCTACATCATCAAACATTGCCTCCAATAGGGGGCATAAATCTTGACAGAACCGGACGGGACATGCCTTAGCAACCCCGTCAACGACCTTTACCTCAAGAAATTTTACCCATCAAGGCCAAGATGGCCCTTCCCTAGAGTGAACGTAGACAAACCCATCCACTGATTTTTTTTTACCAAAAGAATTATTAAACATGCTCAAAGTGCTGCAATGGATCACCAACTTGAACCGTATTTCATATTTTTTGATGGAGCATCAAGATAGTCTCGAAGTTAAGTAGCAGCTTCGTGGGTCATCTATCACCCAGACTAATCACCACTCTACACAAATAGTGGGTGCATCAGTTCATCAACAAAAAATCAGGAAGAACGTGATGTCATCATCAGACTTATGTACGACACCATCCATCAGGGTATACGCCATATGCGTATATACCTTGATTCCCAGTTAGTAGTGTTGTAATTAAACCAAACGTTTGAGACAAGAGATACACATCTATTTAGAAAATATTTGCGTGTAAAAATATTAAGCAAACAATTTTAATATATTACATTTACACATGTACCAAGGAGTCAAAACCAAACAACTAATCACATAGCTAACAATATTCTAAACTGGAATGCATCTAGGATAAGCCATCATACATAAAAAACCGAAAATATAGATATCCATCAGCATAACATCATCCATAAGCCGAAATAGGTGACAAAAAATGTATAGACGCAAAAAATATCTCTTATATATATATATATATATATATATATATATATATATATATATATATATTTATATATCATGATGTATGTGTCTGCGTACAAAAATAGTGTCGCTGACCCATCGGCCAGCACAAAGATACACAAAAATTCGTCAAAACTAGGGGAAGCATCTTCATAATGGGTGTGTTGCCCGTGTACAAGTATACTCTAGGGCAGTGCCCCCTTAGGAGGGGCACCTGGACCCACAACTTCTCCTGGTACCACCATTGGAGTCGCCGTTACAACTGAGACTACCACCCAACATAAAATAGGCCGATACTCCCACTCCCGGGCCATCACCGTCTCTAGCCATACCTCCTCGAGATCATCCATAAAACCCCGAGAAGGCAACCCCTGGGTCAAGAGGTCCACTCAACCCTAGGAATCCTCTCAAACTGCAACCTGAGCAATCAGTTCTGCATTACGAGCCTATGCCACATTGGCACATGCGGCCTCTACATTGGCATGAGCTTGCTCGGCCACAGCCTCGGTAGTGGCCGAGTTGCTACCCTCTATGAAAGGGCCAGCACCACCACCAGTTCAACCATAGGGTCCTCTAGCAACATCTCCTCCCTTCCCCCCAAGACCACCCCGAGGTGTTTGAAGAAGACTGTGGATGACCAATCGAGCCATGCGGCGACCTACCTAAACAAAAACTACAAGAGTAACCAAAAATATGTTAGTGTCACCATCAAAACACATAAGCACATATATACTCAAATAAATTCAAAAAACACAAGAAACATAGCTGTTGGCCCCCAAGGATAACTATGAGGGAGACCCATATCCGGATCCCCCTGGAAGTCCATCCCTGCATATGGGAATGGAAAAAACATCTGGGGGCTCACCTCCAACCAGGCCTCTGTCGTGGCATTCCAGTAATGCCCCACCATACCCCCACCACCTCGTGGCATCACTGAATCCCAACTCCTCCTACGAGGCTCTCGTGCCCCCCCAGGAGGCACCTCCACCATTGGTCTCATCAACACTACCCTCTCGTACATAATACTGCATAAAATTCTAGCATACACAAATAAATTCAATCCATTTCAGACCATGATGAGCTGCATCACCATCCCATCATAGCAATAATGGGAAAAATCATAGAAATGCCTAACCCTCAGCTAGCACAAGACTCCAACCTATAGGCCAGATGCTCAAGGTAGAGCCGACCCTACGAGTCACACGATCACCGCTAGAGTACATCGCTTTTCCAGATTTGTCACTGATGCAATGCTGATGCACCCCTTCGTAAAAGGCGTCCCATCATAATGACGTCTCTGGAACCTCTCCAAATCCACCCTCCTGGAAGGGAGTGGATACCTCAGCGCCTCACGATGAGGCAGTAACCCGATCAGAAAATATACATCCATCTTAGGATGGATGGGCAGGTTAGTCCCATGCAACAAAACATGTTGCACCCCCTGCACCAATTGTGCATCAAGTAATGAAGCAATCGGTCCTGCGACCGAGGAAGCTTGTTCTCTGCACACTTCAAGAACCCCCATTGCACCAGCTGACGGCATGCCCCTGCATCGGTAACCAATGAAGTTCATAGCTTGGGCCAATCCTGCTCCCTCCAAAACAAGTTGTCATAAAAAAAGGAACCCATCAGCAACACAAAAGACATCCAAAATAGGAAAAACTAAAAAAAAAAATTTCCTTGTCCTTTCACGCACCTGTCCCTTAGACAGCCGCACTAAGGTCGCACTTGTATTTTCCATAGGCGTGCTTAAGGTACGCCAAAGAAGGGGAATAGAGCGCTTCAAGCATGCTTATGCTGGAAAAATGCGCATAGACAGTGCACTTTTTCCTTGATCGCCTGCATAATCTAGGGAAAAAATCACTCAAAATCAGCACAAACCAAGTTTTTACGGACCCCAGCACCATCAAACTAAAAAATTAAAGTGTAGGACATCATGGAGGTTACCTGGGCTTGATATCACTAATCCCCAATGCTCAGGCTGACTACAATAACAAGAATTGCTACGCAAAATCCTCTGAGCTCTCAAGAACTCAACAAGTACAAATTAATTGAATTAGGGCTATATTTAACTATATATTTCCCTTTTCAAAAACTTGGGAGAACCATAACGAGAGATCAGAACATCCATTATCCAAATCATAAGTTGCACCATGATCAACACTCCATAACAAACAGAGGTGATGCCACACATTCATACTCCCGAAAAAATGAATTTTCAGCACTGGCAGGTATGCCCTCTCTCAACTTCTTTTTTAAAGCTCATGAATTTCAGTAATATTTGATCAAGAAGATGCTTTCACTTGAGGTAGTTGTTTTCTCAAGAAAAGCTCGCAAACATTTTATAACTCCATCCACTGAAAGTTCCATAGCAGGTATCATTCTACCCCTAGCATGATAGAGTCCCTGAAAACTATACATATCTTGACATCATTTCTCCATCGGAAATAAACCATAGGTTCCGCATATCCGACTGTGTTTATCATCACCTCACCCTGCACATGATAAACATCCTCATTGGTCGATAGAGCCTCCCACCCCCCCTGGCGCTCGTCACCCACAGTAGACCATATATCACAGCAAAAGTGATGCCATGGCCATACCACACTAGTCTGGGAAGCACCTCATGACCATCCATCCACCATGCATAAAGGTCATGTTTTACCATACAAAATAAAACCCCCTTCCCAGATGACCAAGCTCTATAAGAAAATCAAAAGTGCACTATCGCGCCTTGCATTTGGCCCACCATACCTCCACCAAAATAATCCAATCCACGATACTTTTTCACCCACTTTATCAACCTCACACATGAAACTAAACAATGGGACCCCCAGCCTAAGCAAAACACCTTCCTCACAACATCAGTGAGTGAACACTTTCATGTTTTGGGGCACCCATCTTTGTGTTTTGTACAAACCAAACCCCATTATTTTATTCTCTTTGTAAGTGTACAAAGACCACAAATGGTGCACTACGTCCCCCACCCTCTCATACATCTTGTTTACCATGGCAAATATCCCTGAAAACCCTTGGTAAAAATATTACACCCCCATGCACAAACCACCATTACATTCATAGCTAGTTTATACCCACCCTGGAAGTCCTACCCACTCCAGGGATTTCCCCACCATAAATAACTATGACTGCCACCAAGCTGCTTAGTACACTCTGACCTTGGGCCATTAAATCCCCATCATCAGTTTCCAGTTACTACTTGCCAACATGCCTATGTTAAACCCATCACATCCAGGTCCCTGACCCTTCATGTTAGTGACCCCTTGTTCAGTTGAGGCTTCCTTTTTTTCAACTTCAACACCTATTTTCCAAAAAGGAAGTGGCACCTTGGATTACCCCTCTCCATAAAAGAGGAATCCTCGGGTGGCTCTGTGGGAGACATCATTTCCCACAAATTTCATTAATCCTCCTCACATTTGACTACAAAAATATCCTTCATGTGAAGATGGTATTGTACCTTACAACCATTTCACTTTCATCAAATTTGTCAAAGATCCATGCCTTCACAAGTGTCTCTTTCAGCAATGCTTACACGGGAAGGTCCCAGCCAACATCTATGCGTACAATGTGCAGTTATATGCCATACCAAGTTTACGCATATGGGTACCACATTCCACTTATTTTCAAAGAAAAAATGCCCCAAAGGGCGTCAACAGTCATCATCAGCAACCACCAGATCACTACCATATTAGTGACACAGAAAGAACATGTATATATAAAATAGATTTGTTTAACTAGCCACAACATCATGAGCATGGGACATGCATGCCTCGTAGAAAATTTGTATATATATTTAATTATATTTACTTACAGGGATCCCATAGGACATCGTCATTCTTTGAAATAGTGCAGGGTGTTTCCAAGTAAAAGCTTCACGCAGGTCTCTCTCTCTCTATGCACAATATAAGGAAAAGAAACTATAATGTATTTCAGCTATACAGTTCTTCCTATATCTCACACATTAGGGGGAAGCTATTAACATTGGAAAATCATACAAGCAGAAGATGACATTAATTAATGTCAGGCAGAAGGATTTACAGGGCTAAAAGACATTAGAGAATCTAGAAAGTATTTAAAAATATCTAAGGTATGAGGAAAAATCAAATTTGAGCAAGCCATAAATTCTTTTGCATGCATAATCCTTTGTGAAGAGTGCCTTTGCGCACCTTTTGACCCGAAATGCGCACAATCCTTGGAGTGGTGAAAGTCACTTTCCAGGACCACAAAAATTACACTCTGGGACAGTGATTCCTCACTTGAAGCCACCTAAGGATAGCCACCAAAGCCTCCTTAGACATCAAGGGAGCACACAATGGAATATTTGTGGCACACAAAGGAATCTTCCCCCTCTCTTGGGTGATCATCCACAATGTACCAACAAAGGGAAGGAGGATTTGAATTCTCCTATATAAGGTCACCATGAGATGAAAAACTTGAGAGCACATTGTTATACTGGTTAGAATTGCCGAAGCAATACCATCAGTCTGTGATCAAGAGTTGAAGATAGAGGGGACTCAATTGTTGGTCATCCAACAAGTTCAGTCCACCATAGTAGAGAGAGGGAGAATTTGCACCAAGTCAAGCTTAGAAGTAACAAATCCTTGCATCGGGAATTAGAACCCATGTTCTAAGGGACCTTTGGCAAGAGGGTTAAAGTTTCATCCTCATTTGCTACCAGCACTCAATAAGAGGGGCCGAAGAGCCACCATTTGGATTATTGTAGTTGTGTGACTCTATTCATAGATTTTGTTTATTTGTTTTAGTTTTAGTTTATTTTTAATTTATATATGAATGTTATTTATCTATCTACTATGTTTATGATTCTAGCTTGTTCCACTAACTTGCTTGAATCCACTTATTTTTCTACCTGTGACCAATAAATTAAGTGGGTAAACCATGCCCCTTAAGTTGGTGTGATTTCGTAGATGCGTGCACCAAACACACTAACATAGGGCTGTTGTGGCTACAACAATTGGAGAAACAAATTCTTATGGAAACTTATGAAGAAGTGATCAAAATTGAAAGAACTTGCGTTCAATTGAGGTCATCTCTGATGATGAACCAATAAAAGACTCCAAATACATGGGAAAAAGGTCTCAGGCCTCCGTAATTAATGCCAAAGAGAAAGAAACTTCTGATCTTGAAAGCTTGACCCATCTCATCAAGACTCTGTAAAATGAGATCGCAAAGATAAAACAAAGGTCAAGTGAGACCATCGTGAGCAGCAAGCCTACCAGGTTCAACCTATTTAGAAGGAATGAAAATTCTAGTAGCAATAGTAACTAACCAATGAAGTCTACGAAAAGCTTGAATGTGTTGGGAAGGTAAATCCTCTCTATGGATAGAGACGATTCCTCTAGCCCTAGAGTGGGTCTAGCAACAAGGGAACAAGCTAATGTGTAGGTTCCTAGCTAAAAAATGAAATAAGTTAGGGTAGATTGTCCTACCTAGAGTCCAATGCGATTGTCGCAGCTATAGTAGTGGCAACCTCTTGATCTTTGTCCTGACAGGTGGTGGTCCTTCACCAATGGTACTCATATTCCTGCATAGATATCAAATACAAGAGCAACATACAAGACAAAAATTTCATTCCTAGCTAACTAGTTAGTTAAGGAAAAATAAACACATTGTGTAAAATAAACCATATTAACATAAGATGGAAACCACACGATAGTCATGTATATATAAATAGAAGAAATAGATTACAAACGAAGCCTTGACGTCACAGCCTCCTTTAGCAGTTTTAGTCGAAGTGCGTCTCAAAGGATCATCGGGGAATTGGGATGAGGCGAGGACACGAGCCTAAGATCTCTCTCGACAAAGGTCTCTTTATATGTTCTATCTCCCTAGCTAAATGTTCAGTAATTCTCTTCAGCCTTTTCGCTATAATTGTTCATCTAGTGTATGAATGGGAGATAGCTTTATTTATAGAGGGAGAGGAGGAGGTTGGGATACCTATAATGGTGGAACAGAGGGTTATCCTTTGGGAGGTTTCCCCAAAAGGTGGAAACAAGAGGCCAAAGGAGGGTGTTCATGGTTATGTAGGTGAACAACCCAGGCTGACTCACCCATGAAGTTGTTAGCATGGAAACTTCACCTCTATATTTAACAAAAAAATCCAAAGCCAGCTTGGCACGTATAGGTCATTGGGACAGAGCGCCAATGGGCGCGGGGCCCAGTGTTAATCTTCCTCATCGGCATGAGGGCATAACAATCTACTAGTGCCAACCAAGAAACATATGTTTTTGTTGATCTGCCCTGGAAATTGTCAATAGGGGAAATATTGTTCTCATGGAAAGGGATGCAATGATGGTATTTGAAAGGCATAACACTTTTTATTAGTCACATAAATGATCCTCCAATTTTCCGGATGGGGATTGCAGGGACGGTGACACAATTCCATGTAACAAATTCCCCCTAAAGCATGAGGCCTGAGAGAGAGGGAGGGGTGAAATGATTTACGAGAATGTGCTCAAACAAAACATTGTTGTCGGAAGACCTGAAATTACAAATACAACTGATATCTCTGAGACATGAACATGTGGCATGGGTGCAACCATCCATAATAGAGTACATATGTAAACTGATTTTTGAGGTATGGATGCAGCCATCCAGCAGTAAGGATCAACAAATATACTCTGGTATGGTCGTAGCCATCCAATCAAAAGAGCCATGCATATAGTCATGATAAAACAAAATATCCCACAGTATGAATCGTATCAGACAAAACCGAGGGTGTTGTGCTCCATCTTGACCTGGATTAGTACAAATTCAATCATGTGAATATGTGAGCTTAAGTAGAACATGCAATAAAATCACCTGATTACCAACCAATGATGAAAGTTGTTAACGGGCATGAGAGAAATCACCAATAATGACAATGGCTCTCAAGGTACAATAGGTACTATCCACAGAATGTGAACATTGATTTGGTGTCAAACACCCGTAGAATTATTAGATCGAAGGCGAATTGTGTGGACCTGTTTGCAAATGTGAAGAACCTGACATTAAGGCATGGAAGCTCCAAGGTACCGGAAGGGAGTCTCTAGGTGAATTTCCTATATAATGAGCTGGACTCGACAGGAAGCAACCCGGTCGAAGGAGGGCCATAATGTTTCCCACATCATCGACACAAGATAGAGGAACATGATGATAGTGAATCAGGACCAAAGGAGAATCAGAGGAAGGTTGAAAACTGCAATTGGAAACTTCTCTTCAACATATCAGCGACACAACTCTAGATTTTGCACTATTTGACATCAAGGGATTTGAGGTCATGATGATGTGACAAAGAGAATATGAGAGGCCAAAACAGATTACCCAAACCCATGGAGGAAAAAATTATGAAATGAGATTTCCCCAACCCAAAATGAATGCAGATGAGTGTCATGTTCAAGAGCGACATATTGCCGACACAACTGAGATCTGGTTCCATTTTCCCCCACCATTTCTAGAAAGTACCCCAATTATTTTTGAAAAAAAATCTTGAATGGGAGAGCATATGCTTGTCATGTAAGTTTTTCCTTCAGAAAAATCGGTCCTATTACATTTTATGAGCCCTAGGAGGGAGGAACTTGGTTAATGTCATAGTGACTATTTCCGATGTCATTAGATTTACTGAGTCTGAAAAAGGAAGAAATCGACATCTTTTCATGTTTAGAGAGTTTGAAAAGAAGCGGAAAAGAAAACTTTAGTAGGTCCCTTTTCGTAAATAGTCCCTCATATCCCAAAAGGTAGAAAACTATGTCTCAGGGAACCTCTTAGTCACGATAGGATAAGGTATTCATTTTTTGTAAATAATCCATCCCAGCCTAAAAAAGGGGTAAAATTATACTGGGTAGATATTGTTTCGCACCCATTTAACGAGTTTAAAACGACAAGAGTCTCAACAATATTTTTAGTTTAAAATTCATAAAAGAGCTGAAATATGAGTCCTCCTGGAGAAACGAGTGGTATTAAGGGTAGCAAATGGTTCCAATGATGGTGGAACTAGTCAGAACAAGTAAAGGTCAAGAGGTTGGCTATCAAGACCACTCATTGCAGCAGTTCCTCAAGAATGGGTAAAAAATCCAAGTGAGGGCATATGATCGACCAAGAAGATGGTAACAGTGGAATGAGAAAACCAAGGTTCATCTAGAAAAATAGGCTGATAAAATGGAAATCAGTAGAGGTAACATATGAATAGTTTCATTTTTATACAAGCTTGAAACTTTGTAGAAAATTATGCTTGAAACCAGTTTCATTTTTGAACAAGCTTGAAACAGAAAAAAAATATGCTTCAAAATTGGTCTCATTTTTACACAAGCTTGAAACAAAGATAAACAATGCTTGAGATTGGTTTCATTTTTACACAAGCTTGAAACAAAGATAAACTATGCTTGAAAAACAGGGAAAAATGGGCATTCTTCCAGCATGGTGACTCAATTCAAGGTACATGCCCCCCAAGCTTCAGTCCATATGAAAGGTAGATGGAGTGAAGGTTCAAATTATGAGATCAAGAGAAAGACTCAACTGGGATTTTACAAGATCGCATCAAAGACTCGAATTGAACAAGAATGTGTTTCATTTTTTTAACGAGGTTGACACATTAAAAGAACTATCCTCGTGAGCTAACTCATTTTTTAATGAGGTTGACATAGAAGACGAACTATCCTCAAGACCTAATTCATTTTTTAACGAGGTTGACATAGAAGATGAACTATCCTCGGACGAGCTTGTTTCATTTTTTAAGGAGCCTGACACAAGAAAATGAACTATTCTCGAGCGAGCTTGTTTCATTTCTTAAGGAGCTTGAGAGAATAAAATGAACTATGCTCCGACGAGCTTTTTTCATTTTTTAAGGAGCTTGACAGAAGAAAACGAACCATGCTCTGACGACCTTGTTTTATTTTTTAAGGAGCTTGACATAAGAAAATGAACTCTACTCCAATGACCTTGTTTCATTTTTTAAGGAGCTTGACACAAGAAAATGAACTATGCTCTACCAACCCTTTACCATAACAAGTAAGAGGTCATGGCTTCCAAGAGGTTCGCATCTAATGGGAGAACAATAGCATGGAAATTGCGATCAAATGCCCCTAGTAGACAGTACTCGATGGCATAATCACTGGATTAGGGAAATGAAATAGTGGCCACATAATTAACCCGTGGCAGGGAAGATACAACTAGTGGATGAAAATCCAGTAGAGACGATGGTGGATTAGTTGCCACTTCAGGACCAAAGAATGAAAGCGGATCAATGGTCACGATCTGACCTTCATGTGGAAATTAGATCACACTAAAGAGGGAAAAGACTAGTGTGCCCATGGCATAAGCATAGTTTCTCCCCAAGAGTAAATTGAAATCCAACGGGCCTTGAACCACCATCACATCTATATAGATGGTTTTCCCTCCCAACGTAATAGACAACCTTGGAAGGATCCCTAACAGTTGACTATTTCCTTTGTTAAATGCGAAGAGATTCTGAGAAATAGGCACAAGCGGTGGAGAACCAAAAGCTTTCCAAGTAGTTGAAGGCATAACACTAACAAATGTGCCTTCATATATAATTGTGCTAGGTATAGCCACATCAAAAGTGTGTACCATAATCTCAAAAGGCACATAAGAAGGAAGGCGATATCCCGCAAATCTACTACAATCGAAGGAAGCGACCAAACTACTTGGAGGGGGCACCATTGAACTGAGATGGTCTTTCCATGGTATTACCGAAGCAAGAGGAGCATCCTCTTGGATCTCCATCATGGGAGTAGAAATAACATCTTCTTGAACTACAGTGATGGGAGAATCTATCTCCAAGTCCGAGGAATCTGAAGAAACAAAAAGAACGTTGGGGGGGAGGGAGATTCACTCTCGACGGAAACCATAGGCGGGGTCAAACCAACCGATTCCGTGACCAACAATTGGTTTCGAACAGATTCATGAATTTGAATTTTTGAGGGAACGGTATCGACCAAGGATGACTCTTGACCGATCATGGAATCAACTAGCGAAGGACTCAAAGAAAGCTTCTTATAACTAGCCGAAAGGCAAGGTGCAGGAATAGTAGGGCTGTCCAACACTCTTGTGGCTTCATCCATGTATGGAAAAATGTGAATGGGATGATGCCCTTCACACAACTTACAAGGATTTGTAATATTACCTTGTTTCTTATGAGTCTTATCATTGCTAGTCAAAGATGTGCCACCAAGATGGCTTCCAGAAGTCAAAGGCAACGACTGATGACCATTGGACCATGCTTCAAGTACCATGGGAATGGCAAGGCATTCTCGAATAAGATGGCCACCATCGCACAACATGCAAGGGAATTTGAATTTCCGTGGAAGGTTGGATGGTTTATCAATAGAAGGCATCTGAGGTGCAATAGCCACAGAGTTGGCCTCTCTCTTATCTGACTTCTTCTTCTTCATCTTCTTCTTCTTCTTCTTTGCCACCTGGTTACTAGAATCCAAAATTTCACCAGGAAAAGTATAAGAGGAGGATGAATAAATAGGAAAAGAAGGGGAAAGGTCCTCCTTAGAATCAACATGATGTTGTCCAAGTGGAGGAGGTGGTTGTACAGTGGACGAAACACTCGAGACCACAGAGGTTGATAATAAACAGATGGGAAAACCAACAGTTAACCTAGGAAGGGACATTGTTGCCATATAAGGAGCACCAACATTTCCAAAAGTAGGAAAAGGACCAGGATTCCCTTTGGATGGGATTCCTTGGTTGGTAAACTCCGAAAACATTGCCATTGGAAACAACCTTAAAAAAAAATACTAAGGAAGATAACTTTTACCAGGAATATTTTGTGGGTAGTTAATTTATTAAGACATTGAAACATAACTTTATTGTTTCATATTTTAAGAGTCGAGAAATAGGTAGAAGGTGACTCTACCACTTTCAGGTTTAAATGAGCATGAAAGGACAAGAGCTCGAAGATCTTTTCACTTTTTAAAGTGTCATGAAAAGATCGAAATGACTACTCAGGTAATCTAGGCAAGAGCGTGTACCAAGTTTTTGTGAACTTCCATATACAACTTGGTGATCAAATGAACGAGAAATGACCAAGGATTTAATGTATGTGCCAGTAATCTCCCCGAATGTTGTGTTCAGTATATCATAGTTACAGGGCAGCAGACTCGGATTTGAACCTGTGAGGGTCTCCCTTTATAGACGCGATAGTACGGGGAGCGCAAGTCCGTGCTAGCGTTGTTTAAAGACATGTGGCTAACGATAGCTAATATGTTTAACGACACTGGAACACATCACTAGCCTAGACCTCTAAAAATGTTTGCAATAGGGTCCAATGATTCCTTAGATTAATTGAACAAATTTTATGGCTGATCTCAAATTAATGTTTGAGTTTCAAGGCCCTACCGAATGGGATCTCAAATTCCTGAATGCACACTATATTTAAAAGAACACCATTTTCCGTTCAATGAATGCTAACTAAGAGAAGGATAGAGATCTTTTGGAAAGTAGCAAATAATGAAATCATGTGAAGAAATCCACTAATGCAAGTAATGTAGCCAAACAAGAAATGAAAAGCTCTTTCCTAATTCACTAAGAGCTAGTTATGGAAAAGAAATTTTCATTTCAATGTAAATGAGAGAATGTAATAAATTTTTTTGTTTTTTAAATGAATGAAGCACACAATGTACTATTACATTAAAAATCAAACTGAACACTAGTTTAGAGCACTGTGAATGTATAGATCTCAAAATGAATGATTCGAAAGCAATACATACATCAAAAGACACTCAAACTAAGGACACACTCTTTCAAAAAAAGAGAAAGCTTTCAAAATGACCCAAACAAGCAATGTGATCTATGCTCGAAGTGACAAACTGGAGAGTCAGAAAAAAATGAAAGTATTCATCCAATAAACTAAAACACAATGGATCAAGAAAAAATAACACAATTGATCAAGAAATCGAGCTGACAACAATAAAATAAAACCCGAACTTCAATTAGAAGGCTGAGTGAGCAAAAGACACTTAGAAACCCTAGGGATATGAACTACACTGATAAGAGAATGGAAAAACAACTAAGAAGAACAAGCTCACAACAGCCAAAAAAATTCCAAAAGACCAGTTGCATTTCAAAGAAACAACACAGAGTCAAGAAAAACTGACCAAAAAATCAACAATAAGGTCAAAGCAAATCCTACAGGATTTAGCACGACTATCAGGTGGTAATACGCACCAAACATGGGTTGGAGCTACTGCAACAAAAGAAACAAGTGCAAATTTCCGTGACTGTTAAAAAAAAAAACATTCCAAGCTGGATAAATATGGGAAAAGGAAAACACCAACGAGAAGAGGTAAATATTGACACTCTAGAGCTAAACAGGAGGATTCCAAATAGTCAAGCAAGATAAAAAACACAGACAAGAAACAAACGACAAAAGTCGACTCGACAAGGAAAATTCCCAATGAGCAATGAGACAACAAACTCACACTGATCCCCAGTAGAGTCGCAAAATTTTTCAGAAGGTAAATCCTCTTTGCAAACAAAGACAATCCCTATAGCCCTAGAGTGGGTCTAGCAACAAGGGAACAAGCTAATGTGTAGGTTTCTGTAATATTCCTTTTTAGGAACAACTCATGAATCATGCACTGAAAAACACATTTTTAGAAAAATATACTTTGGAACAGGTAAATAACTCTTGGAAAATTTAGATCAGACAATATAAAATCTAAATCCAAGATTTGAGCTGAAACAAATAAGACTAGATGGGTTAAACATATCTCCCACTCCTAGTTACCTTTAAGAAAATGCCCAATGAGGGGCTGCAACAAAGTAAAACGACCTGCTGAAAGTACAAAGAGCTACTACTACATAAAATATGTTGATAGACACTCATACATCAATTATAAACACAACAACAAGAAAGAGGTTCAATCCCTTCATCCGATAGTGGGGAAAAGTGAGGATTTATGACCTAAAATGAATGTATTCAAGTATCAGCGTAAAAATAAGGGAAGAGGATGGTTGGATATGATATCTTAGTTTAATAGGGACCTACCTACCGAATTTCAGCTCAAAAAAGGCGTTTTACTATGTTAAACAGATCCTCCATTCTTGACTGGGCTAGAAAACCCTGATTCCCCATGGCTACAAAATGACATAGTTTCTGAAGCTAACTGCGTAGATGAAGTAATGTAAACTTTGGCCTGATGCCAAGATAAGAATATAAAGCCCCAAACATCTATTGCGCTCGTGCCAATGATTAGATGACTTCACCACTGAGAAGATGTAATAGAAACCTTCAGATTTGAATAGATCTGATTCCACTTGATGTAGCCTACATAGATAGCTCACCCCAAGTAGGACTGCGTTTTAGATGTAAGATGAATATTGGCCAAAATTCTAGATAGTGGATCAATGCAACACAATCTCCTCCAAGAGACCCTCAAGGAAGGAGGGAGGGTTCCTAACTAGGAAACCCTCTCTATCCTCTTGCTAAATAGCCCAGAGAATAATTCTCAAGAATAATAATCTCATCAACAAACTCTCCTCGAGTCTTTCCCTTTCTTATATAAGATTAGGGTTCGAAAAACCTTAAACCACCTTCATTCATTTGTCCCCTTTCACATGGAAGACCTCCTCATAGAACTGCGCTGATCATCTAGGAGGTTCATTGTATCTGGACTGCATTATGATTTGGTCCTATTGACCCATTCAAACAACTTGAACCAGTTTCACATACAAGTGGATTTTATTAAGTAAGCCCTGATTTGACTTTTTTCACATTGGGCATTGATTAATTCTCATGGTTAGGAGTTTTTATTTTTCCTCCTTTACATTTTATTCATAAAACATAAAAACAAAGTGACTTTGAATATTCCTACTAGCTTGGGCTAGTTAGGAATATTACAGTCCTCCCCCGTCATAATGTTGCTTGTCCTCAAGAAACTGCAGGGTATAAAAAAACTTCTCCTTCCCTCTTCTTGTGGCCTCATCAATGGATCCCACCATGGCTGAAAATGATAAGCAATGAATCTGTCCTCCAATGATTTCCTCCAAGTGTAAGATAGCAAGTGTACATCATGAGAAAATGGAAGTTGCAAGTGGTGATCTTCTTGTTGCTCAATGGCCTCATTAAGGTAGGAGTGATGAAGAGCATGGGGAAAATTTCTCCCAATGTGTGTCTCCCACACCCATGCTATCATCCATAAGAATCTAGTTACCTCCAGATAAGGTAACTTCTAAAAATCCTCTTCCACCTTGAACTCCAACAAAGAAGGTGGGCTGAAAATTGGCAAGTGGTAAGCATCATAGCCTACCCCACGCTATTCACCTCTCCTCTTATGGTAAGTGTGGAGTGAAGGTTCATCTTGGGCTACAACAAGGTGGCCTTCAAGTGGCAAGATGAAGTTTATATCTCCAAGGATGTTTCCTCCTACATTGTGAATCAAGCTGGCCCAATGCTTCTCGTATGTGATGGACAAGAGGTCATCATCATCATATGGCACCCTATCAATCACATGGCTCACCTCAAGAAAGAAAAATTTCTGAAATAGGGTGGCCACATCATCTCCCATGCTCCCATTAGAGCATGTCCTGCAAAAAATATGGGGATCTTCTCCCCCAAAGGACACATTCAACCCATGTGCTTCTCTCCCAATCATTCCCCTAACAATAACGTGATCAATAGCAGCATAAGGAGCCATAATGAAAGTCATGTTGGCTTCCATATGTAGCAAGTGAGTAGGGCAATGATCCCTCATATGCAACTAGCACATTTTGAGCATAAATTGCAATAGAGAATGACAAAAGATGTGGTTTTTTAACCACTCGTTTGCTGCTACATTCTCCTCATGTATTTGGAGAAAATGAGTGATGTATGATGCATGGTGAGCATGTCTCCAAAATACAAATATTCCCCAAGTTCACCAAGGGAGTGGTCATCAAAATTGTTCATGGCCTCAAGTAGACCATGCAGCCTCAAAGTATGAATGCTCCTCCTTGGAGCAACATCATGCACATATATGGTTAAGGAATCAATATATAAATCAACAAGTAAACAAACAATGTACTTACCATAGCCTTTTCTCATGCAAAAGGAGCAGCTCATAGATGAGTCTCCTTCCATCCTCAAGGAGAAAGGAGGTGATTGAGTTAACTCTTCCAAAGAATTAGGTGCATAGACAGCTCCAATGCCAAATGTATAAGTGGTAAGGCTGCTACCATTCCCCTGCTTCTCCTACCATAGCGCATAAAATAAAATGAGAGTGGGTGTGGATGATGTTGAGAGACTGCTTCTATCCTCCTTGAGTCTACCCCAGACTCTCAGCATTGTATGAAGACCTTCCAAGGTCTCCACTCTTCTGAAATCAATGATTTATGCCTCAACAGGTGAAGCACTCATCCTCCTTTGCTGATCCAATGGTCTCCTTGGTGCAATGTGTCCATGGAATGAGACATCATCAACAAGAGGTGATTGAAAATATGAATGGAGAAAACCCTCCATGCTTCCACTGCGCAATCCAATCACCTTCTTAGGTGAATAACCCTTCTGCAATGGATAGGAATGAGATTGGCTCTCTTCCCTATATTCACCTTGTGTCTCCATGGCTCTACACCTCCTCATCGATGCCACATGTAGATCATGAATTGTGCCTCAATCTCCATACATGAGATCTTGGTGATTTTCTTGCCATGCCACAACAATCCCTCTTGTTGGAGAAAAAGCTCCTTCTTCCTCTACATGAGGCACTCAATCAAATCTAGATCTAACAACATTTTTGACCTTTATCGCTGCAACCAAATGGGGCATCCTCCCAATGGAATGATCCACCTTTGAAGAAGATATATCTCCGTTATTTTTTTCAAAGGTGTGGGAAGGTAGTCTTGCCTCTAGCAAGGCATGATGCAAGTTTTCAGCCCTTTCCATGTGTTTCTAAAATGGATCTACGTTTTTATGCATGGCTCTCATTTGAGTTCTCTGGTTTGACTTCACCGTATTTTTTTCATGAACTGTCTTATCAAACCTCTTCACTAATGCTTTAGTGAAACTTATTTATGATGAAGTTTTTACATTTCTGCAAAAGAGAAACTCAAATTTCAACCAAGCATAGGCCTTACCTCCCAAATGTAAAGCTAAAATTCTGATGGCTTCTTCTTCAGGAATTTGGTGCAGCTATAGGACGGTGTCCAGATATTTCACCCATTCTTTGGCTGAACATGTAGGTGACCCTTAAAAGGTCAATAGAGTGAATCTATCACTCTGATTTCTACTCTTCACCTTGGCCTTGCAATGCTCTAAAAAATAGAACTGATTTCTAAGTTTCAGGGCTTGAGACTCATCCTTCTTCAAGAATCACTAAGAGTTCCCCTCTTAGTCACTTCTTCTTCTTCTTCTATCTATCTCAGAGCATATATGAGCTTAATATTGTGTTGTATATCGTAGTGTGTGGCTGCATGCTCACACTCACTGTGTGAAGATCTAGAGTTTGACTGAGGTTCAAACCATTTTGGAGATTCTTCAGACATCTCCCTTCTGATTTTCTTGAGATCTTCAAGAATGCTCTGAATGGATTTAGGAAGAATATTTGTGAGCCTGTCTTCCTTCTTTCCTCCAAAATTTGGATTTTTCCTCCTGCTTCTTTCTCCATCTTCTTGATTAGAATACGAAGTGTAGGGTACTTCCTCTTCTGTCTGCTCATCCTCTTTGGGGAGGTTCTTCATGGATCTGAAAAATGATGAGACAAAGCTCATCTTCTCTAGCTTCTATTCTATGCTCTTCTCTTATGAATTTATGATAGCTTGATCTCACAGGCTATGCCAGAGATCATGCTCTGATACCATTGCAATATTCCTTTTTAGGAACAGCTCATGAATAATGCACTGAAAAATGCATTTTAAGAAAAATATACTTTGTAATAGGGAAATAACACTTGGATCCTTTAGATCAGACAATATAAAATATAAATCCAATATTTGAGCTGAAACAAATAAGACTAGGTGGGTTAAACAAATCTCCCACACCTAGTTACCTTTACGAAAATGCCCAATGAGGGGCTGCAAAAAAGTAAAACGACCTGTTGAAAGTGTAGAGAGATACTACTGCATAAAATATGCTAATAGACACTCATACATCAATTAGAAACACCGCAGCAAGAAAGAGGTTCAATCCCTTCATCCGATAGTGGGGAAAAGTGAGGATTTGTGACCTAAAATGAATGTATTCAAGTATCAGCGTACAAATAAGGGAAGAGGATGGATGGATCTGATATATTAGGTTAAGAGGGACCTAAATATCGAATTTCAGCTCAAAAAAAGTCATTTTACTATGCTAAATAGATCCTCCATTCCTGACTAGGCTAGAAAGCCCCGATTCTCGATGGCTTAAAGTATGCAGATTGGACTGACCCTTCAACAATGTGATTTTCTGAAGGGTTTGGATGAATTTATATAGGATTAAAAATATGGCAATTTTATAATATGATTCAATGGTTTTACATGAGAAAATACAGATCTATACATGAAGAAATGGCTCAAAACCCAGCATTATAACATAAAGAATTGCAGGATGAACCAAAAAACGTAATTTATAGGAATCTGAAGAAATTTTTTATTATGTTTCAGATCTATAACAGATCAGAGTACAAAATATATATCTAAGTTGGATCTATATGAAAAAATGACTTTTAAGTACATTCCCCTTGGGGATCTCAGCAAAAAATGAAGAACATTGAATAGATCTGAGATCTACACCATGGATCTGCAGTAAAATTCAGAAATTTCTAAATAATATGTCACACATTAGATCATATCTCAAATATAGAATTGGATTGTGTGGCCAATCCATGGATCACCTCAGTGAAGGAAAGGAGTCCTTTCACTGGAGATCTCTCCTCCAAAATGATATCAAATGGACACTGCAAATATGCCTACAAAATGACACAGTTTCTGAAGCTAACTATATAGATGAAGTAATGTACACTTTGGTCTTATGCCAAGATAAGAATATGAAGCCCCAAATAGCTACTGCACTCCTGCTAGTGATTTAGATGACTTCACGACTAAGAAGATGCAATAGAAACCTTCAAATCTAAATAGATATGATTCCACTTGCTGCAACCTACATAGACATCTCATCCCAAACAGGACTACACTATATATGTAAGATGAAGCATTGGCCAAAATGCCAGATAGTGGATCAATTCAGCAAAATATCCTCCAAGAGACCCTCAAGCAAGGAGGGAGGGTTCCTAGCCAGGAAACCCTCTCTATCCTCTTGCTAAATAGCCCAGAGAATAATTCTCAAGAATAATAATCTCATCAACAACCTCTCCTTGAGTCTTTCCCTTTCTTATATAAGATTAGGGTTTGCAAAACCCTAAACCACCTTCATTCATTTGTCCCCTTTCACATGGAGGCCTCCTCATAGAATTGCGCTGATCATCTAGGAGGTTCATTGTATTTGGATTGAATTATGATTTGGTCCTGTTGACCCATTCAAAGAGCTTGAAACAGTTTTGGATACAAGTGGATTTTATTAAGTAAGCCCTGATTTGACTTTTTTCACATTGGGCAATGATTTATTCTCATGTTTAGGAGTTTTTATTTGTCCTCCTTTACATTTTATTCATAAAACATTAAAAAAATGTGACAATGAATATTCCTAATTGCTTGGGCTAGTTAGGAATATTACAGTTCCTAGCTAACAAATTAAATAAGTTGAGGTAGATTTTCCTACTTGGAGTCCAACACAATTTCCGCAACTATAGTAGTGGCGGCCTCTTGATCTCCGTCCCGACAGGTCACCGTATTTTAGCAATGGTACACGTATTCCTGCACAAAGGTCAAATACAAGAGCAACATACAAGACAATAATTACATTCGTAGCTAACTAGTCAGTCAAGGAAGACTAAACACATTGTGTAAAATAAACCATGTTAATACAAGATGGGAACCAGACAATAGTCATGTATATATAAATAGAAGAAAGAGATTACAACTATAGCCTTGATGTCATAGCCTCCTTCAGCGGGTTTAGTTGGAGCACTTCTCGAAGGATCGTCGGGGAACTGGGACGAGGCAAGGACATGAGCCTAAGCTCTCTCTCTACAAAAGTCTCTTTCTCTGTTCTATCTCCCTAGCAAAATGTTCAACAATTCTCTTCAGCCTTTTAGCTATAATTGTTTAGCTAGTGTATCAATGGGAGATAGATTTATTTATAGAGGGAGAGGAGGAGGTTGGGATTTCTTTAATGGTGGAAGGGAGGCCTTATCGTTTGGGAGGTTTCCCCAAATGGTGGAAACAAGAAGCCAAAGGAGGATGTTCATGGTTATGCAGGAGAACTAGCCAAGCTAACTTGCTCATGAAGTTGTTAGCATGGAAAATTCACCTCTATATTTAAAAACATTCCAAAACCAGCTTGTCATGGGTAGCTTACTGGGACAGAGCACCAATGGGCATGGAGCCTAGTGTTAATCTTCCTCATTGGCGCAAGGGCTTAACGATCTACCAACACCAACCAAGAAACATGTGTCTTTGTTGATCTACCCTGGAAATTGTCAACAGGGTAAATGTTGTCCTCATGACAAGGGATGCAATGATTGTCTTTGCAAGGCATGACACTTCTTATTCTTCACAGAAATGATCCTCCAATGTCCGGGATGGGGATTTAAGGGACGATGACAAAATGCTGTGTAACATAATGTCCTGTTAAATATCGATGGTTTGGGCATGGATACATATTGTACATATCATCAAGCATAGAATTCTTATAAAACATTCCCACAATGGAATCACACCATGAAATTTCATGCAACACATCTTTGTGATGTGGTACTTGCTGATGAGTAGGTTGAGCTTGAAGAAGAAAAGGAAGAAATTGTTGCAACTAAAGAGACTCTGAGTATGGGGCATGTAGTAAACATGTTTAGTTTCATACTCACAACCCAAAAGAGAAAAACTGAGAAAAAACCTCTGAGTGACCTTCCAGCCTAGAAGAAAACCAACCGGTACAATTTGAGAAGCCAAGGGCTAGTCACTGAAGTAGAATCGATGAAGAAAAAACTTAAACAAATTATTTTAAGAAAAATCAACTTGCCCATGACTTCAGCACATAACACTCAGAAAAAGTTCAGGAAAGCATTCTCAACAAAAAGCAATTCCGCAAACAATAAAGATAAAACCATCACTCTTGAAGTCACAGACAAGGTCATACCCCCAAAAACTTCGACACCCCTTCCCACTATAGATTACTACATATTTGAGGACATGAATAAGGTTAATGCAGATATTTCGATGTTTGAGTTGACAAATATGATGAGTGAGTGGGACATCCTCCTATGCACACTTGGGAAGTCCACTACTGGTAACTATGGCTCTTCAGACAAGGGATCAGGTACATCCTTTGGTTCCTTCAAATCAATGCTTAACACTTTTACAATGGAAGAAAAGACAATCTTCCCTTTGTTTATGTTAACATTAAAAAAATTCAATTTCAAGGTACACAATTTCTTAGTTGATTCAGGGGGCATCATTGAATTTAATGTAATTGTTCATCACAAATAAAATCAATGCAAAATGGGATAAAACAAATGCACAGACTATTCAGCTGGACATATCTCTTTTCCATGCAGTTGGTGAACTTAGAGGCTAGATTATATGTTTACCATCCGATAGTTGAGTTCACCAATGTATAAACAGAGTAATTGTGGGCATACCAGAAGCATAGATATTATTTTTGAGTAGGGAATTGTCCAACAAGTTACAAGGGTACTTCACTACTAACTGGTAACACCTATGGATTCTATATATGGGCAAAAAGAATCAAATTCAAGTGAACTCAAAGATATGAATGAAACGTATTGTCACCATTGAATGCACAAAATGAACCAATGGATTTTTCATAACTCATTTTTTATTCCTAGAAACTCAACCGGGGTGTTATCTTGCACAACCATCCCTAGTTCCACCAGAAACACAGTTAGAGGTACTTCTCAGTCCAACTAGTGAAAATGACCTTTCTATAATTAGTACTAGTAGTAGAAATAATAGTACTAATTTATTTCATTGTCCTTTCACTTATGACATGTGGACTTTGTACTTTGATGGTTCCAAAATGTAAGAGGGATCTGGAGCTAGTTGGGTTTTAATATACCCATTGTAGAGAAAACATTTCATCTCTATCCGCTTGGAATTCAAGTGCACAAAAAACATTGCAAAGTATGGGGCACTCATATTGGGCCTAAAAACAACCACCAAACTCAGCACTACATTCTTAAAAGCAGTAGGTGACTCAGAAATTTTGGTACCACAAGTACGCGATAGCATAGCATTTTTAATGATGACCAACAAATATTTTTCTTCATAGATAATGTTGATGTGTTCAAAGACATGGTGATCGATGAGGATGAGAACGATACAGAATTGTAGGATGCAACCAATGTAAGTAAATGAAATATCATGCCAAAGGGTATGGTATCTTTTGAAAAGCTGTATGAACTGCATAATAGTTTTCAGGGGCCTATCGATGCTAAAACCCACAGTTCCACACTATCGCATGAGAAAATTAATTTGCAAACAAAGAATGATCTAAATTATGTAAATCTTAGTACATGATGTACCCCATAGGATGGAAAGCCTTTATCTTCCTATTCAAGAAGTACCAATATGTATCCATGTGGACATACGATAAGATTAAGAATTATGACACACGAAGCATCCAACATGTGATTCCGATAAAAGAAGGGGCCAAGCCGTTTCAACAAAAAATGAGAAAAGTACATCTGACGCCTGATCCTCTCTTTCAGAACAAGTTAAGAAATTTTATGGATTCTCAGATCATATATAGAGTGTGATATTCACCTTGGGTATCAAATTTGGTCCCAGTCGGAAAAAAATCCAGGGAAATCCATTTGTATTGATTTCTGAAATATAAATCACGCCTAAGACAAAGAAAACTACCCCGTGTAATATATGGAAGATATACTACAAACAATATTGGTGTCATAAATGTTTTCTTTATTATATGGATACTCAAGATACAACTAGGTTCTAGTCTTAGAGCCTGACAGACTCAAAACCACCTTCCACATGAAGTGGGGCACATTCGTATTTAGGCAAATTCCATTTGGGTTCGTCAATAATGGTGCAACATTCCAATGCACTATGGAAATCTCCTTCCATTGGTTGATTGGAAAAAGTGGTATATCTTGGTGATGTAATAGTGTTTTCCAAACAAAGATCAGATCACATACACCATTTAACGAAAAATTTCAAGTGATGTCGTAAGTACGGGATATCTCTCAATTCCAATAAGAGCATCTCTGCATTTTCAAAAGGTAATATCTTGGGCCACATCATTTCCAGAAGTGGGATTAAGGTAAGCCCATAGAGGTTCAAAGAAATCACAGATATTCCATGTCCATTAAATAAGAAGGTTATGCAGTCCTTCCTGGGAAATATCGATTTCCTCTGCAAGTTCATCTCCGAATACGCTCACATTTTCAAGCCAATACATGATATGGTGAAGAAGGATGCAATCTACAAATGAGATAAAAGGGAAAATGATGTGTTCTGTTGTATTAAACAAGCTATCGCAGAAGCACTCACATTATACAATTTAAATTTCAATAAATATTTTTTTCTCTACACCTTTTCTTCTGATACTTCTCTCGTCATTGTACTCACAGAAAAGGATGAAATGAACAACAAGGGACCTATCTATTTCATGAGTGCTAGTATGCAAGGGAATGAAATTAACAACCCCACCATTGAAAAGCAAGCTTACGCGATATATAAGGTGGTGAAACACTTTCAACCCTATCTACTAAAAAATCATTGCATTATCTTTGTCCCGCACCTAGCAGGCAGATCACTACTTATTCAACAAGAGTTGGGTGAAAGAAGAGAAAACTAGATGAATGGTTTGTAAGAATATTATCTAGATATTAAGCGAGTTCACACAATCAATGGCCATGGTCTTTATTGACTAGTAGTAGAACTATTGAATGCAAAGGAAGAAGAAGATATCTAAGAGTGGGAGCAAGAAAATGAAATCTAAAATATTGAGTGATACCTCCTCACTACTAGCACAAACCCTTAGTATAGTAATGTGTGCCAATACCTTCAGAATGACACCATGCCCTCCCAGTTTTCTGCACGACATAAGAGGGCATTAAGACTCAAAGAATTATTGTACCAGTTGGTGCATTGGGTGGTTTTTAGAACGAACCATAACAGAGTAGTGCTCAAGTGTTTGGAAGCACACAGCTAAGAGAAGCTATTGTGTGATTTCCATGATGGACCAACGAAGGGACACTTTTCAGGAAACACAACGGTGCAAAAAACTATGTGGGCAGGTTTTTATTGGCCTACGATATTCAAATATGCTCATGCTTGTGCTCACAAAATTTTGGTCTTTCAAATGTGTGCTAGAATAAATAAGAAGTCAACCACCCCATTGCAACTTATCGCAGTGGAAGAACATTTTCAACAATGGAGCTTGGATATTATTGGATAATTTTTTCCACGTTCATCAAATCAACACCATTATATTCTCAATGCTATAGATTACTTCACGCGGTGGAAAGAAGCAGTTCTTCTCAAATAGGTGAATTATCAAGAAGTGATTAGATTTATTTAGCAATATATCATTTATAGGTTCAAAATTCTTACTTGAATTATTTTCAAGGATGCAACATTCTTTTCATTGTTAAAACTCTATAATTTTGCATTGGAAAATGATTTTTTTCTAAAACATTCTACTAATTATTATCGTGAGGGGAACGGTCTTGTTGAACCCATGAATAAGAGCCTAATCTGCATAATTAAGAAGACCATATTTTTTGAACAGAGGAACTGGCACTCTGCTTTGGTAAATGCCTTTGGAGTTGACCAAATCACAGTTAAGGCCTCCTTGAACACCTCCCCTTACATCCTGGAATACAAAAAATAAGCCATCCTCCCGCCCAAAATCTACTTGCCTTCTCTCCAACTCTCATGATAATCCCAAGGTAGGCCATGTTTGTTAGTGAAACGTATGATGAACACCCTTCACAAGCTATAAGAAGAAAAGTTGAAACCCAAAGTAAAATTTTCAATCCATCAAAGTCGTATCAAGAGGTGTTTCGACAAGAATTTTGCAGGGAAGAACAACTTTAATCTATGTGAATTAGTCCTGGAGTGGTACAAATCCCATGACGACAAAGGAAAGCAAACTAAGCTTTAATCCATATGGTCAACCAGGATGTTTACAGTGCACGAAAAGCTTCGTGAGCACAATTATCATCTTCAGTCACTTGACAGGAGGATTGGATCGCTCCTTGTCAATGGCCAAGATTTGAAATATCACCTTCAATGTGATTAGAGGCTCGGTATTTTAGCTCAAAAATGAAAGTGATCAGGACTTAGTGAAACCAAAACGATAGTGACCGACCCATCACAAGGAATCTAACGCAACTCGTATCGTTGAAAACCAAGTTAGGATAAAGGATTTATGGTTTGTTCATCATTGTTGAGAAGACACAATTTTTTATTAAAAAATTCCAAGTCATGTACAATTTGATGACATGGCATCCCAGTCAACATTCAGGGAATCTTCTTCAGTTTTAGTCCAATGGGACTATGACAAGTGTCACTGTAGGATTCGTGAGTTTGGTTTCTGAAGGTAAAAATTGTCTAATGACCTCCAAGGACTGAATTCGAGTTAATAATATTATGTGGTGGAAATTTCTATTTTTTAATTAATTAAATATATATATATATATATATATATATATATTATTTTATTTTTTAAAATCTTAATTAATTAAAATTTATATTTAAAACTCCACACATATATGCATTTCGAATTCCAAATCAACCTGTTAGCCACCTATAAATTTTTGGCAAAGCAAACAGGTGGCTAAATTTGTTTCTAAGCATTCAAGAGAGACATTTTTCTTGAAAATCTATCATTATTGAAGCCTTTATGTGTCCTATTTCCTTTGAAAAAACCTGAATGTTGTTTCCTTAAAAAATCCCTACTAATTATGTGAAAGAAGAAGCTTCTGAAAAGCCTCCATATGCTCCATTTTATCCCTCTAAAATCTCCATTTTCATCACTTTTCCTCCTCAAAAAAGTCCAAAATCCCCTCATTAGTCCTTCATCTCATAAAAATTTCCTTTTTAAACCTTATGGCTCCCTTTATTCGGTTTAAAAATGCCCTTTTCTGCCTACCGGAACCCTCCATTTGGCCTCAAAAACACTAAATTTGGCCTAAAAATACCATATTTTACACTTTATAAAGCTTAAGCCCCCAAGGGCTTATATGTCGTAGCACCTCTCCTCATACGCCCTTAGCCCCGCAACCAGGCGCTAAAAACCTCAAAAGTCCCTTTGAAATCCATGAAAAGTGCTTTTTCCACACCATAAAGGGTTTAGCCCCCAAGGGCTTATATTCTCTAACCCCCTCCATGTGACCCAACGCCCAGGACCAGGCGCTAGCCCCCATCACGAATCAGAATCAGAGCTTTCCCTTTCCAACTTTTCCTTTGTTATTCTGAAATTCCCCGATGCGATGAACTCATCTCCTCCACTCCCTCGTCTAATCTCGATCGTCCGATCATAGAATCCGACGATCAGGATTAAAGCAATCTTCCACCCATAACCCATCTCTGTTACCCCTCCGATTGAGTATTGACCGTCGATCTTACTGCCAGGTCTGATGGCCAGTGCTTAATCGCGTCGCACAAAGTCTTAAGTGCCATCCCTTTCCTCCCCCGATACCAATCTGACGATTAGATCCTGACCGTTGAATCCACAAGAACCAATGGTCAGGATCGCGTCTTGCTCTGCCCATATTTCAATATTATCACCCCGTCGATTAAATCCCAACCGTCCATCCATACAGATCCGACGGATGAGACACCATCACAACCCATTCCTGAGCCCAACATCATCGCTCCACCAATTTAATATGGACCGTTGAATCCATGAGAACCAACGGCCTAGATTCAATCGCGCTCCGCTCAGATGCCCTCCATCATTTCCCCTCCGAACAAATCTCGACCGTTGATCTCTGCAATGATCCGATGGTCCTCTCTAAATCGCAAATTGCAAAATCAAAACTTCGGATTTTTGGCCCACTACCTTTTCTCCGATGCGATTAAATCCTAGCCGTTAATTCTTCCAGATCTGATGGTCCAGATTTCATCGTACTCCACCCTCCCCTTTATTCATTCCAATGTTCCGCTGATCCCCGATCAAATCTTGCCTATCCATTCTATAGATCCAACGGTCAGGATTTAATCTGCCACTGGCTCTTCCCACCTTACCACCTGTGCATCTTTCCACATCACGCTCTCATTCCCACTGTCAGATCTCTCCACCTTTCATCCAATGGCTGAAAATTCATATCGCGTAAATTTCGCGCCCGAAGTTTAATGTTTCAAAATTATGCGATAAAAGCGGTTTTGCGGAGAACACGTGTCAGGCGGCGAGGCATATCGGGTTTTTTTGGGAGAATTGTAAAAACCACTTCAGAGCTGCATGAAACTAATAGTTTTCCTCAAAAGACCACTCCTCCCCAATATAGTCATTCATTTAATCCTGACCGTCGATTGCTTTAATCGGATGGCTCCTATTATATCGCATTCCCATCCATATTACTTTCATCCGACCTTCCAAAGGACTTCATCAGAAGATCTCCACCGTCGATCTCTTCCTGTGATCCAATGGTCCACATTCAATATTCCTCCACCCTCCCAGTCCCACCACCAAATGCCCCATTTCCTCTCATTTTAGCCTTTTTCCTTTGTATTTGCCCAAACATTAAACTTTTGTGTTTTAACACTAAGAGTTATTTCTCCGCCTAATTTAGTCTAAACGACTTCACTAGTGAATCTCGACCGTTGATCACCATCTATCAGTCTAATCGCACGGTCCAGAATCCTCCTCGCACCAAAGCTCCATTAGACCAGTTTTTACCATTCCACAACGATTTTAAACATTTTTTTCTACTACATCCACCATGTCCGTCACTGCGCCTCCATCCTCCACGAGCCTCCACAACATCATCCTCCACTCCCAGGGATTTTTATAACATGTTTGTTGTGAATTTGCAGGGTTACAGATGGTGAAAATCGCTCTCTGTCTCACCATCACAGACAGGGTAATACAAGGCGTAGAATGCCATTTTTTTTTCAGAACCAAAGATTGCAAGGAAGACACCTAAGAAGGTTTAAATGTGATTTTCAGTAAATATCAAGTTATAAGACCCTAATTGAAAACCCTTGAGCGCCATTAAACCTGCATATTCACAAACATTTAGCAGAAGCGGCAAAGAGTATCAGTGACAGTTTAAGGGATTAAAAGCCCATTGTTGAAGATTAAATGCTATAACCCAGTTTTCAAAGGACGAAGATACAGATTTATGACCTCAAAAATGATCCAGAAGGCCTAATAAGGGCTAAAGTACATGAAACAAGCCATATCAGCAATTTCACATCATCAGAATGTTCTTTCGCAAGAAAGGACAAGTTCCCATAGTGTTTTTTATTCTCCATCAAGTTCCTGAGAAGATCATCACCCTGACAAAATTTTTAAGATTGCCAAAGCATTAGTTACAAAGTATGGAAGGCCCGAAAGTCATTTATCTACGTTATAGTACAAACAGAGTACCATGAAGCCAGAAAGTACTTCAAGAGACATATCTGGAGTTAATATCAACCTGTCGAAGACCCATAGTTCACCCAAAAAGTACTGAAAGTCAATACAGTGATATTAATATGGAATGGGTTGTGGAACACCTCTCCTTTTTTCTTAATGAGCCATTTAAAGTTCTATCTACTTCTACTGCCATTCTTCCAACTACAAGAACTCAAAAGAAATACATTGTAAAGGTTGTTGGTTAGTTAACCATGGATTGTAAGCTGTTTCATTGAGATAGAGTTTTGTGTATTAGTTGTAAAATATGCATGGGAGATCATTTCTAGTTGATTTCAAGATGTTGGAAAATGATGTATATGACTGGTGTTTCTCTTTAATATGACAAGCATGTTAATTGGATCCCGACCTTAATCAGTGGTGATGAGTTCTATATTTTATTGTTTGTCACTCTATTATGCATCATATTTCATTTCTCTGATAAGAATCAATAATCTAGCTTAGGATATACTACATTAAAGTACCCTAATGCTTCCTGCTCTTCTTATCTTTGATACTTTCTGCTAATTTTCTAATCTAAGAAAAAATTCAAGATAATTTAACTAGTATAGTGATTGGTTCTCCCTGCTTACTGATGTGTGAATTTATAATTTGTTATTAGATGTTCTTGTTGGGTTTTATCCGTAGGAATTGGTAAACTAGGAGATTTGAGTTAGTTCTGTCTCACTAGGGTCTTTTTCCAATAGTCAACCTTACTAAGATCCCTTAACATGTATGTCGAAAGCAGAGAAGGTTAAAAGTCTCTCTCTGATCTTAGGCTTCACTTTGTGTCAATCTTAAAAGTTTCCTATTGTCTGAAGAGTTAACCTCATTAGGAATTTGATCATAGACGTTTAAGGCATGTCCTGTCCCTAGATTTTCTCCTCAGTCGTCACCTTGGAAGGTTTCCTTGTCATTCACCTTCTTCTCCTTATCATTTCATCCCATTACTATCATCTTTAAAGATCCTCTGATTTAGATGACTAGCCCATTTGAAAGCCTTGGATATTGAATTTCAGGTAAACCCTTCTATGACTCCATTTGCCCAATGGACTTGAATTTTCTTTGAATTATCTCCCATTGCAAAATATCCTTCTTTTCTCACTTATTTACCTCATATTTAACCCTTCTTTCATGTTTCCAACCAAACAAACAAACAAAAACAAAAAAACAACTCTTGTGCCCTATAACTAGCCTAATACCTTGAAATTGAACTTTAAAGATATACATTTCTTTGCCTTTATAGAGATATCCCTCTCTGGATCCAGGAGGGCTAGATCCTGAGATCCCAAAGTGATTTGATGTTGTCTTGTCTTTTGGTATTTCCAAACTTGCCAAAACACAGGAACCACAACAGAATGGTGATTCTGCTGGGGAATAAGGCCATATTAGCCTGAGTTTGGAAGTAAATCACTATGGTGGACAGTAAATATCCTTGAAACATTCTAAACCTTCCACCTAGTGACTCCAAAGTTCCTTAAAGACCATAAGACTTCACTGATGATCAGTATGCCTGATGATTATCTTTGTTTTCACTAGACTCCACTGGGAGACCAGTTTACATTTCAAGATCATCCATACCAAAGGAAACACATAGGAATAATATTCTTTGTTGGAAGATATTTTTCCACCTAAAGAATGTCATATTTGGCTTACTTTCTTTGCTGAGTCTTGAGGGCCCAACATATTGGTTTCGAGAACAATTCACAATAGAGCTTATCCTAATCCAAACCCACCGGAAATAGTTGAAAACACGGAGATTATTCATAGGAAATCTCTCACATCTAAAGAATAAATTATTTTCAGACACATTAATAGAGATAATTCAGCACCTGAAAAATTTGTAGCTCTATCAGAGACTCAACTTGACTTAGAGTTACCAATTAATTTACCAAGAGCTCTACCATTCAGTGCTATAGATCAGAGAAACTTTGAGCCTCCAAGTTCATCACCACCTAGTGATCAAAACATTAGAGATAGATAAACCCCTCCATATACACCTCTTGATATTCATTTCATCCAAAATTTGGGTCTCTCTCACCCTAGATCTGCTCAACAGTTTGCTGCTGGTCCTAGCATTTTTTTTCATTCATATACCTGCTACTCAAGCTAATCCTTTAGCTCCACAAAACACTATCATGGCAGCATGGTATGCTCCCTTGGTGTTACCATAGCCCCTAGTGCCTTTACCCAATGATTATCAGTGAAAAATCCCTCATTTCATTGGAAAAGAATCTACCACGGCTCAACACCATGTAGATAGAATGGAATATGCCTTTGGCTATATGGAAATAGAAGATGAAACTGTTAAAATGAGAATCTTCTCTTAGAGTTTGGGAGGAGAGGTTAAAAAGTGGATTAAAAGCCTAAATCCCAATAGTATCCATGATATTCTCTCTTTACATCAGACATTCATAAACAAATGGGAAGTCAAAAGCTACCCTCTCCAGATACTTGCAGAATATAAGAACCTTGAAAGAAATCAGGGAGAGAGTGTACATGATTACTCAACTAGATTTAACAGTGTTTAAAATGCTCTCCCACCACATATGAAACCTCCCCAGGGAATGGCCTTGGTGAAATATCCTGAAGGCTTTGATGCCAACATGGCTTATCAGCTGAGCGAGAGGGATTATAATACATTAGAAGACATGCAGAAAGGAGCAATGAGTGTAGAGGCAAATTTGATTGAATAGAGAGCTAGAATGAGGGCAAAAAAGAGATAACATATAGAGATGACACATCAGCTTCGACATGTAATCCCAAATATGAAAATCTAGCCAAAAACATGGAAAGGCTAGAAAACATGATGGAGAAAATGGTTTTCCAAGTCAGCAATCAAAATAGAAACCAAAATCAAAACCAGAACCAAAATTTCAGGAGAAACAACTTCCAAAATAGACAAAGGGACTATGATCAACAAGTAATACCTCCATTCTAAGAGAATTTCCTTGATGAGGATGAAGGAATAATAGAAGAATCAGAGGGAACTACCTTAAACATGGTGGATGTAGATAATCAAGATCTCACATTTTCTACAGAGGATAATCATACCTCATAGTCACATTGGGATGAGGAAGGATTAGATTCTGAAGACTATAGGTTGGGATTTGAAAATGCCATCATGTAGGTCCAAGAACAATATGATCTCAAAAGAAAAAAGAACATAGATACTCTCAAACCAAAATCATCTGAAGTCACCATTAAGAAAAGGACCGAAATGACTCCTAAATTGACTGCTGAAAACAACAAAACAACAGCAGAGAATTCTGGTGAAAAAAGAGATAAGGAAATCCAAAATACTGATAAATCAATTCAAGAATCTAGCAGCAATAGCATTGTAGCTAATGCTCCTAATAAAACAGCTTCAAACATTGTACATAGTGAGAATCAAAAAGTTGATTCTGCCACTAAAATAGTGACCCATAAAATAGAATTGAACATCACAAAGAGTCAGTCTTCTTTCAATTTGGAAAGTGAGATTGCCAAAATTAAAAATTTTGTTCCCCTTACTAAGTTGGCCACTTAGGATGTATATAAAGGTCAAATTTTGAAATCTTTAAACTTATGAGAAAACAGTGATACTGTCAATTTGAATGATGATCAACCAACTCTTTTGTTTGGTCTAAAAATTGAAGGGAAATTTCAGGAAGGGGTACTACGTCCTTTTTATGTCAGCCTCAATATCCATGAAAAAATCCTTCATAATGCTATGCATGACTCTGGGGACTCACACAACCTTATGCCAAAGATAATCATGGAAAGGTTAGGCCTAGAGATAACCAGACCTTATAAGGATTTATATTCATTTGACTCTAGCAGAGTGAAGTGCCTTGGCCTAATCAAAGATCTTTGTGTGAATCTAACTCAAATCCCAGCCAAGTGCATGGTTATGGATGTTGTGGTGGCAGATGTACCTCCTAAGTATGGCATGTTATTGTCAAGATCATGGGGTGCCAAGTTGCAAGGCACAATGCAGATGGACATGACATATGCCACAATCTCTGTCTTTAGCCAGCTTAGGAGACTATATAGGGAGGCACACAAGAGTTTTATGGTTAGCAGCCATAAGAAACCTGAAAATTCACCTTTTTACTCTGTCCATATAGATCTGGACTCTTTTATCCTTTATAATGATGAATGCATAGATGAGCCAGAACTAGCAGACATAAATTTAAATGACAGAATAGAGCCCACAGATCCTAACATGATGACAACTCTAGAAATAGAGGAAAATAAGAGAGAAACCTTTGAACAGTGTGCTAAATCAAAAAACCGGAGTGAAAAAAACCAAGACTGCCAACAATATATTACTCATCACTCTAAACTCCATGAAAATTCTAAAGAACAAAACATTACACAACACGGTGCAGACCTCATAATACAACATAATCATGAAACTGATAACAAATCTATAAACAACCCTTTGTGGTGCATGAACTTTGATGGATCTTGTACTAGGAAGAATTCAGGAGCTGGGGTATGGTTGCACAATACTAAAAGAAACTATGCTAAAAGTCACACTTTCAAACTAGACTTTAAGTACACAAACAACATTGCAGAGTATGAGGCTCTCATCCTAGGACTGCATCTATCGAAAAAACTAGGAGCCTAGAGAATTGTTGTTCAAGGAGACTCTGAGTTAGTCATCAAACAAGTGAATGGAGAGTACATTACAAAGCATCCTAGATTAAGGGCATATAGAAATGATGCCATGGATCTGTTGAAAACTTTTGTAGAATACGAGCTTGTGTTTATCCCTAGGGAACAAAACATTATTACAAATGGATTAGCTTGTGCTGCTAGTTCATATCAGAGATGGCCTAGTGATAAACAGATAGTTATTCAAAAAAAATACCAACGGTGCCAGATAATGAGAAATATTGGCAGGTCTTTGAGGGGAACAAACAGATAGAGGATTTCTTGCTTTGCAGGAATGATTTCGAAATACCTGATTCATACTCTAAATATGATGAAAAATGTTCAGAAAAAGAGCCTCCTGATGAAGAAAGACCATCCTTTTATACAGAAATAAACATGTTGACCACAAAATTCGAAAAAAAAAACTGAAGAATGCATGAAAACAGACAAAGAAGACATTGAGGTGCTGCAGTCAAAAGACAAAAGCATACCTAGAGGACTAGCACCTTTAGAGGACCTTTTTTATTTTAATGATGTGGCAAAGAAGCCCACTATAGAACACACTGAATCAAATGTTGAAGAATGCAACATAGGCAGCAAGGATAAGCCCAAAATGATTAAATTGTCAAAATCCTTGCCAGCACACATCAAGAATAAATACATTGATTTATTTAAAGAATTTATTGATGTGTTTTCCTGGAGCTATGAGGACTTAAAATCCTATGACACAAAGATTATCCAGCACAAGATCCCATTGAAATAAAACCAAAAACCTTTTATGAAGAAACTGCATAGAATTAACCCTGTACAACTTCCTCTAGTAGAAAAGGAAATCAAGAAAATGTACGAGGCAGGAATCATAGTGCCTATGAGGTTTTCTGATTGGGTCTCCAATCTTGTAGCTGTGAGGAAAAAGACAGGAGAGATCATACTATGCATTGATTTCAAAAATTTAAATAGAACCTGTTTGAAAGATAATTACCCTTTACCCAAAATGGAACACATCCTACAAAGGGTAGTTGGGTCAAAAAGGATTTCCCTGTTAGATGGATTTTCGGGGTATAACCAGGTATTAGTACTCCCAGAAGATCAACTCAAGACAACTTTCACCACTCCATGGGGCACATTCATGTATGTGAAAATGCCGTTTCGACTAATGAATGCTGGTGCAACCTTTCAAAGAGCTATGGACATAGCATTTTTAAAGGAAATAGGGCACTTCATCGTAATTTATATTGATGACATAACAGTTCATTCTAAAACTGATGAAGAGCACCTTAAACATCTGAGAAAAGTATTTGAAAAATGTTGAAGTTTCAGGCTATCTTTAAATCCCAAGAAGACAGTATTTGGCCTCCAAGAAGGTAAGCTTCATGGCCATATTATATCAGAAAAGGGGATTAAAATAGACCCAAAAAAAGTTGAGGGAATACTACAGATTAGCCACCTAAGAAACATAAAAGAAATATAGTCCTTTATTGGAAAAATTAACTTCTTGAGGAGGTTTATTCCTAACTTAGCAGAACTCCTCGGAGATATGAAAAACATGCTAAAAAAGGAAGTAGGAGTCAAAAGAACTCTAGAGGCCAAAAAATCTTTTGAATTAGTTAAACATGCACTCACCCGGGCACTAGTCCTAATCAGCCCTGTTTTTTCAAAGGACTTCTTGATTTTCTCTTTTGCATCAGAGCATATAGTGGTTGCTATCCTATTGCAGAAAAATCTAGAGGGACAGGAACAACCTATTGATTTCTTCGGCAAGGCACTAAGGGATGCGCCCTTGAAATATAAAATTATGGAAAAATAGGCTTAAGATTTGGTAAAGGCCTTAAAAGAATTCAGGGTGTATATTCTGCATTCTCACATCATTGCTTACATGCTTAATATAGTGGTAAAATACATTTTTTCCCAAGATCCAGATGGAAAGAGGGGCAAATGGATTTCTATAATACTACAGTATGATTTGGAGATCAAACCCACAAAACTCATTAAAGGTCACGGCTTGGCTCAACTAATGGCTGAATCTAACTCACAAGCCCTTGACATAAACATGGTAGATGCCTTGGATGAACATGAAGGATTACTTTCTCCTGCTCTTGAAGAACAATTCTAGAATTCTCGGTATGCCAATATCCTGTATGTGCTTACAAATCTTAATGCTCCTCCTGATTTATCAAAGACAAAGGTAAGGATTCTAAAGTTAAAAGCTAGAAATTATTGCATTTTAAATGAATGTTTATACTGGAAAAATGAAAATGTTTTGTTGATTAAATTTTTGCTTGAAGTTGGTGGAGAGAGAATAAAGCATGAATTCCATGAAGGAGAGTGTGGAGGTCATCTCTACTAGAAAACCACCGCAAACAAAATCCTTAGAGCTAGCTTTTAGTGGCCCACATTTTTCCAAGATGTACATAAAATGATAGTTTCTTGCCATAAGTGCCAAATCTTTGAGGGCAAAAGAAAACTTCTCCCTTTACCATTAAAACCAGTCACCATTGAAGCCCCTTTTCAACAATGGGGACTAGATTTCATAGGGGAAATCCATCCCACTTCATCTTCCCAGCAAAAGTGGATTCTTATAGCCACATAATATTTCACAAAATGGATAGAGGCCATCCCTTCTAGGAATGCCATAGATTTTGTCATCATAAAATTCCTTGAAGACCACATCCTATCTAGATTTGGCTTCCCCAAGAATATTATCACTGATAATGTTGTTCCTTTCTGTTCCAAAAAGATGATTGATTTCTGTCACAGGTATCAGATTGCACTTGGTCATTCTAATGCTTATTATGCACAAGGTAATGGGCTAGGAGAATCATCAAACAAAATCTTGGTGACCATCATCAAGAGGCTGCATGAAGAGAATAAAAAATCATGGCATAACAAGTTGGTGCATGCCTTGTGGACAAACAGATTGAATACAAAGAAATCCATAGGGATGTCTCCATATCAGTTTTTTTATGGAACATAGGCAGTATTTCCTACCAGCGTAGGGGTACGAGTGATAAAATTGGTACAATAAATACAGTTAGAAGAGGACAACGTGGTAAGGAGGATAAATCAAACAATACATCTCCAGCAGACAAGAGAAGAGGTCTACAACAGAGCTCAAAAAGTGCAAGAGAACATAAAAAAGTTGTTTGATAAGAGAACAAAAGCTTGTGACTTCAAAATTGGAGATAAGGTGCTTAAGTGGGACTCTAGGAGAGAAGACAAGGGTAAGCATGGAAAGTTTGACAGTTTATGGCAAGGTCCTTATGTCATTCAGTCCACCATTGGTCCAAATGCATTCTTTCTGCAAGAGTTAGATGGTACAGGTCTGTTTGGGGGTCCTGTCAATGGCAGGATGCTCAAGAATTACTATTGCTGAATTTCAGAGTTTAAAGTTTTCACTTCCATTGTAAATACCATTTATTTGTTCAGTTTTAAAGAAAAAGGAAAAATACAAAAAAAGAGAGAAAAGAAAGGTTCAGACAAGCTCAAAACTTGAACCTATGAAGCTCCAAGAGAATGGATCAAATCAGCTCAAAACCTGAGCCAAAGAAAGGGAAAAGCTGGTTCTAATATGCCCAAAACCTGAACCAGCAAAGAAAGAAGAAGAATCAGATCTAACAAACTCAAAACCAGAGCTGAAATGAAGAAGAAAAGTGACTCTAACAAGCTAAAAATCTGAGTCACAAGGGAAAGAAGGATGCTTTAATTTTCACAATCTCAACCCTTCACATTTTTTGTTTTAATTTCCTGCAAAGTTTAGTTCATGTAATGTAGAAAAATAAATCTACTACACAGTTTAATCCTAGCAGATATTAGTGTAGGTAGAGAAGCTATGAGACCAACTATTTAATCTGGTTTCATGGAGGAATAAGGCTAGAATTAGATTAGTGTTTTCTGATTTTAATAAAAAAAAATGATGAAAAGGTATGCAAGTCTAAATGCACCTCAAAGAAAAAATGTTAGGACTGTAGGATGGGTAGGCAGATTGTTTGGGAGAATATTACTGCTGATATGAAATTTCCATGATTTGTAGCAGCTGATCAAAGAAGAAAATGATGGCCAAGGATCAGGCATCTGGCCTACTTCCAAAGAATTAAATCTGAAGTTCTTGACACCTTCAAGAAGATGCCATCCCCATGAGGAGCCATTGTTAGCCACCTATAAATTTTTGGCATAGCAAAAAGGTGACTAAATCGGTTTCTAAGCCTTCAAGAGAGACATTTTCCTTGAAAATATATCATTCTTGAAGCCTTTGTGTGTCCTATGTCCTTTTAAAAAACCTCAATGTTGTTTCCTTAAAAAAGCCTTGCTAATTCTGTGAAAGAAAAATCTTCTGAAAAGCCTCCATCTACTCCATTTTGTCCCTTTAAAATCCCCATTTTCATCACTTTTCCTCCTCAAAAAAGTCCTCCAAAATCCCCTCATTATCCCTTCATCTCATCAAAATTTCCTTTTTAAACCTTATGGCTCCCTTTATTTGGTTTAAAAATTCCCTTTTCTGCCTACCGGCACCCTCCATTTGGCCTCAAAAACACTAAATTTGGCCTAAAAATACCCTATTTTACACTTTATCAGGCTTAAGCCCCCAAGGGCTTATATTTTGTAGCACCTCTCCTCATACGCCCTTAGCCCTGCAACCGGGCACTAAAAACCTCAAAAATTCCTTTAAAATGCATGAAAAATGCTTTTTCCGCACCATAAAGGGTTTAGCCCCCAAGGGCTTATATTCTCCACCCCACTCCATGTGACCTGGCGCCTAGGACCAGGCACTAGCCCCCATCGCGAATCGCAATTGGAGCTTTCCCTTTCCGACTTTTCCTTTGTTATTTCGAAATTCCCCAATGCGATGAACTCATCTCCTCCACTCTCATGTCTAATCTCGATCGTCCGATTGTAGAATCCGACGATCAGGATTAAACCAATCTTCCAACCATAACCCATCTCTATAACCCCTTCGATTGAGTATTGATCTTCGATCTTACTCCCATATCTGACGGCCAATGCTTAATCACATCGCACAAATTCTTAAGCGCCATCTCTTGCCTCCCCCCGATACCAATCCGACAATTAGATCCTAACCGTTGAATCCACAAGAACCAATGGTCAGGATCATATCGAGCTCTACCCATATTTCAATAATATCACCCCGTCGGTTAAATCCCGACCATCCATCCATACAGATCTGACGGCTGAGACGCCATCGCAACGCATTCTTGAGCCGAACATCATCGCTCCCCCGAATTAATCTGGACCGTTGAATCCATAAGAACCAACGACCCAGATTTAATCGCACTTCACTCACATGCCCTCCATCATTTCCCCTCCAAACAAATCTTGACCATTGATCTCTCCAATGATCCAACGGTCTGCGCTAAATTGAAAATCGCAAAATCAAAAATTCATATTTTTGGCCCACTACCTTTTCTCCGATGCGATTAAATCCTAGCTGTCAATTTCGCCAGATCCGACGGTCCAGATTTCATCACACTCCGCCTTCCCCTTTCTCCGCTCCACTGTTCCGCCGATCCTCGATCAAATCTTAGCTGTCCATTCTACAGATCCAATGGTCAGGATTTAATCTGCCATTGGCCCTTCCCACCTTACCACCCATGTATCTTTCCACATCGCGCTCTCATTCTGACCGTCAGATCTCTCCGCTTTTCATCCAACAGCTGAAAATGCATATCTCATAACTTTTGCGCTTGAAGTTTAATGTTTCAAAATTACATGATAAAAGTGGTTTTGGGGAGAACACGTGTCAGGAAGTGAGGCATATCGCATTTTTTTTGGAGAATTTTCAAAACCAGTTTGGAGCTACGTGAAACCAGTAGTTTTCCTCGAAAAACCACTCCTCCCCGATACAGTCCTTCATTTAATCTTGACCGTCGATTGCTTTAATCGGATGGCTCCTATTATATCGCGTTCCCATCCATATTACTTTCATCCGACCTTCCAAAGGAATTCATCAGAAGATCTCCACTGTCGATCTCTTCCAGTGATCTGATGGTCCACATTCAATCTTCCTCCGCCCTCCCGGTCCCACCACCAAATGCCCCGTTTCCTCTCATTTTAGCCTTTTTCCTTTGTATTCACCTACTTTTCCACTACATCCACCATTTCCATCACAGCGCCTCCATCATCCACGAGCCTTGACAGCATCCTCCTCCACTCCCATGGATTTTTATAACATGTTTGTTGTGATTTTGGAGGGTTACAGATGGTGAAAATCGCTCTTTGTCTCACCATCGCAGACAGGGTAATACAAGGCACAAAATGGCATTTTTTTCAGAACCAAAGATTGCAGGGAAGACACCCGAGAAGGTCTAAATGTGATTTTTAGTAAATATCAAGTTATAAGACCCTGATTCAAAACCCTCCAGTGCCATTAAAATTGCATATTCATAGACAGTCAGCAGAAGCAATAAAGAGTATCAGTGACAGTTTAAGTGATTAAAAGCCCATTGTTGAATATTAAATGCTATAATCCTGTGTTCAAAGGACAAAGATACAGATTTAAGACCTCGAAAATGATCGAGAAGGCCTAATAAGGGCCAAAGCACATGAAACAAGCCATATCAGTGATTTCACATCAACAGAATGTTCTTTCCCAAGAAAGGACAAGTTCCCATAGTGTTTTTTATTCTCCATCAAGTTCCTGAGAAGATCATAACCCTGACAAAAGTTCTAAGATTTCCATAGCATTAGTTACAAAGTATGGAAGGCCTAAAAATCATTTATCTGCCTTACAGTATAAATAGAGTACCATGAAGCCAAAAAGTACTTTAAGAGACATACATGGAGTTAATATCAGCCTGTCGAAGACCCCTAGTTCACCCAAAGAGTACTGAAAGTCAATACAGCGATATTAAGATGGAATGGGCTGTGGAACACCTTTCCCTTTATTTTAATGAACCATTTCAAGTTCTATCTACCTCTACTGCAATTCTTCCAGCTATAAGAACTCAAAAGAAATACATTGTAAAGGATTTTGGTTGGTTAATCGTGGATTGTAAGCTATTTGATTGAGATAGAGTTCTGTGTATCAGTTTTAAAATAGGCATGGGAGATGATTTCTAGTTGATTTCAAGTTATTGGACAATGATTTATATGACTGGTGTTGCTCTTTAATATGACAAGCATGTTCAATGGATCCTGACCTTAATCAGTGGTGATGCGTTCTATCTTTTATTGCTTGTCACTCTGTTATGCATCATATTTCATTTCTCTGATAAGAATTAGTAATCTAGCTTAGGATATACTACCTTAAAGTGCCCTAATGCTTCCTTCTCTTCTTATCTTTGATGTTTTCTACTAATTGAATAATCTAAGAACAAATTCAAGATAATTTAACAAGTATAGTAGTTGGTTCTCCCTACTTACTGATGTGTGAATTTATAATTTGTTATTAGATGTTCTTATTGGGTTTTATCTGAAGGAATTGGGAAACTAGGAGATTGGAGTTAGTTCTATCTCACTAGGGTCTTTTTCCAATATTCAACCTTACTAAGATCCCTTAACGTGTATGTCGAAAGCAGAGAAGGTTAAAAGTATTTCTCTGATCTTAGGCTTCACTTTGTGTCAATCTTAAATGTTTCCTATTGTCTGAAGATTTAACCTCATTAGGAGTTTGATCATAGACGGTTAAGGCATGTTTTGTCCCTAAATTTTCTCCTCAGTGGTCACCTTGGAAGGTTTCCTTGTCATTCACCTTCATTTCATTATCATTTCATCCCATTACTATCATCTTTAAAGATCCTTTGATTTAGATGACTAGCCCATTTGAAAGCCTTGGATATTGAATTGCAAGGAAACCCTTTTATGACTCCTTTTGCCCAATCGACTTGAGTTTTCTTTGAATTAACTCCCATTGCCAAATATCCTTCTTTGCTCACTTCTTTAGCTCATATTGAACCCTTCTTTCATGTTTCCAACCAAACAAACAAACAATAACAAAAAAACAGCACTTATGCCCTATAAATAGCCTGATACCTTGAAATTGAACTTTAAAGATATACATTTCTTTGCCTTTATAGAGAGATCCCTCTCTAGATCCAGGAGGGCTAGATCTTGAGATCCCGAAGTAGTTTGATGTTGTCTTGTCTTTTGGTATTTCCAAACTTTCCAAAACATAGGAGCCACAACACAACTTATATATTTTATATGGTGGCATGTTCAAAGGTTCAGGTTGGCATAACATTAAGGTCATATTATTAAAGTTTTGAATGGTTATTATGGTGGTTCGCATTCATACCACGGTGGAATATAAACCATGGTATAAACCTTCAGCGGGAAGTATTATAAAGTCCGTTGGATATTATTATTTCAGTGGTACAAAAAAAAGCAACAGGGTTGAGGTCTGGGTTTGAACCCATGACCTCCCTCACACTAATGCACAGCTCCACCATTGGGCCAAAGGCCACTCTATTTAAATTCTTTTCCACCACTGTATATTTAAGTGTGCATTTAAGTCCGACAGCAGAAAGGAGGGGCCAACACCTCACTATACGTCCAACCCTCATGACCAAGTGTCAGAGCTAAACAAAAAATGTGCTTAGCACATTAATTAAGCACTTATATTTAGGTTAACACATGCTTATCTGTAATCAATTTCAGATTAGTATGGCAGCATTTTTGGCAAATTCTGCCAAATCTGGCGAAACTCCAAATTTGGTGGAGTTAGCTGGACATTTTCCACAATTAGTGGTGAAATTGTAGGGAAATTGGTTTCTGCCATAATTGAGGCAATATTCGACCAAATTTGGTGTAGGAATGTTATGAAGGTAAATCCTCTCTGCAGACAGAGACAATCCCTGTAGCCCTAGGGTGGGTCTAGTAAAAAAAGGAAAAACTAGAGTGTAGGTTCCTAACTACTGAATGAAATTGAGGAGGTAGATACACCTACCTAAATTCCAACGCTGTCGTCGTGGATGTTGTAGTGGTGGCCTCTCAATTCCTATCTTGAAAAGTTATGATCATTTCCTCATGATGCTTGGATACATACACAAGATCAGTAAACAAGAGCAACATACGAAGCAACAATTTCATTCATAAATACTAACCAATCAAGGAGGGTTAACCATATTACATCAATGGAACACATCAACACAACATGGGAACCAGACAATTGTTATACATATGTATTGATAGAAGAAAGAGTTACAACCAAGCCTTGACGTTACAGCCTCCTTCAGCGGGGTTTAGTTGAAGCGCGTCTCAAAAAATGTTAGGGAATTTGGATGGGATGTAAGAATAAGCTCTCTCAACAAGGAACTCTTTTGTTCTATCTTTCCTAGCAAAGAAAATGGAAATCTCTCCTATATTATATTCACTTTAGCTAGCACATCAATGGAAGATGGATGTATTTATAGAGGGAGAGGGGGAGGTTGGGATCCCTACAATAGTGGAAGGGAGGCCTTATACCTTGGGAGGTTTCCCCAAAAGGTGGAAACAAGAGGCCAAAGGAGGAAGGCTGTGGTTCTTCAGTCAAACAACTCTAAATGACTCGCCCATGAAGTTTTTATGATCGAAACTTCACCTCTATTTTTAAAAAAATTTCCATAAAAAGATTGGCACAGGTAGCTAACTGAGACAGAGCGCTAGCTGGTGCAGGGGCTAGTGTTAATTTGCCTCATCAACATGAGGGCATAACTGGCTACCAGTGCCAAGGCAAAAACAGGTGTTTTTGGTGGTCTGTTTAGGAAATGGTCAATAGAAGGAATGTTAGACTCATGTTAAGGGATGCAATGATGGTATTTTCAAGCCATGACACTTTATTTTGATCACAGAAATTATCCTCCAATGTGCGAGATGGGGATTGGAGAGACAATGAAAAAATGATGTGTAATAGATTCCCCCTAAAGCATGACGTCCGAGAGAGAGGAAGGGGTGAAATGCTTTACGAGAATGTGTTCGAACCAAACACCATTGTCAAAGGACCTGCAATTACAAAGTTCAACGGATATCTCTGAGACATGAACATGTGGTATGGGCGCAACCATCTGTAATAGAGTACATATAAACTGAGCTCCATGGTATGGACGCAGCCATCCAGCAGTAAGGATCAAAAAATAGACTCAAGTATGGTCACATCCATCCAATAAAAAGAGTCATGTAATAAAGTCATTATAAATCATAATATCCCGCAACCTGGATCTTATCAGAAAAAACCCAGTGTCTTGCGCTCCATCTCAACCTGAACACATATAATTTCAAGCATGCGAATATGTGAGCTAAAGTCGAACATGCAAGAAATTCACTTGATTACAAGCTAATGATGAAAGTTGTTAACAAGTGCAAGAGAAACCACCCATAATGACAATGGATCTCAAGGTACAACGGGTACAATCCACGGAATGTGAACAATGAGTTTGCGTCAAATACCCAGAATCACTTGATCGAAGGCCAATGATGCGGAACTATCATTGAATGCAAAGAAATTTTCGTTGAGGCATACAAGCTCTAAGGTATTAATAGGGAGTCTCTAGATCAACTTCCTAGATAATGAGCTGAAGCCGACAGGAAGTGATCCTGTTGAAGGAGGGCAATAATGTTTCCAACATCATCGACATGAGACAGAGGAACATGATAATAATGAATCAGGACCAACAGTGTTGTGTAGCTTCGGCTCAAAATAGGAAAGAAATATCAACGCCTTAGAAATAAGTCACTTCAAGGGGAAACCTCCAATACATTACATAAATGAACAATTCTTGGATGATACAATTTACAAAACCTCCTTTCTATATAGGAGTCCATTGTGGCCATAATTTAATCCTAGTGGGCCACAATGTAATCCTAGCCGACCTAACAATAATAATTTAATATAGGAGTCCATGTGGCCATAATGTAATCCTAGTGGGCCACAATGTAATCCTAGCCAACTTAACAATAATAATTTAAGGGCACAATAATAACAAAATGGGGGTTACAAGGGTACAATAATAACAATAAGGGGGTTACACTAATAACAATAAGGGACTATACTAGTAATATAGAGACATAGCATGCCCCTCTCCTTCAAAAAAGTGTTGTCCTCAATGCTTGAGTAGCTCTGGGTGCTTCTGTATAAAATTCTCATCCTCCCATGTAAAATCTTTAGTGGGTAAGTTCTTCCACTTGATGAGATACTCTGAAATTGATCGATTCCGTAGTTGTCGAGTTCTTGTTTCCGTGATCGCTTCAGGTTCCAATATGATTTTTCCTTCCTCATCAAGTTCTGCCAATATTGTTTGAAATGGAGGATTTTCACCTATAACCTTCTTTAAGAATGAAACATGGAAAACTGGATGCACTCGCGAAGAAGCAGGAAGCTCCAATTTGTATGCTATAGTACCAATCTTTTGAAACACCTTGTAAGGACCATATTACTTTGGCGATAATTTATTATCCTTCTTAGCTTGCTTAAGGGACATTTGTTTGTATGGTTGTAGCCGTAAAAATACCCAATCTCCTACATCAAAACTTCTCTCGCTGTGATGTTGATCTACCTGTTGTTTCATTCAATTTTGTGCCAAATTCATGTTATCCTTTAAGAGTTGGATAACTTCTTGCTCATGCTCGATGTGATATTCCACTACTTGAACCTTCGAATTTTCCCTTAAAGATGATGTGATGGATGGTGGATGATATCCATAAAGTGCCATAAATGGGGTCATTTTTTCTGCAGTATGGAAGGAAGTGTTATACCACCATTCAGCGAGACGTAACCACTTGACCCATTGTGTTTGTTTATAAGATACAAAACAACAAAGATATCCTTCCAAAAATTTATTTACTATATCAGTTTTACCATCAGATTGAGGATGATAAGACGAGGTATGAGCTAATTGCGTACCCAAACAAGAAAATAACTCCATCCAAAAATTTCTAGTAAAAATGGGATCTCTGTCGCTCACAATAACCCTTGGGCTTCCATGTAGCTTTTGAATTCTGTCCATAAATGTAGTAGTGACTGTACTTGCTTTAAATGGATGAGATAATGCACAAAAGTGTGCATACTTGGTAAGTCTATCAACTACCACCATGATGACACTCTTTCCTTCGGACTTAGGTAAACCTGTGATAAAATCCATTGAAATCTCCTCCCAACGTTGACTTGGGATGGATAAAGGTTGTAGAAGTCCTGGGGTCTTAATTGTTTCCACTTTATTCTGCTGGCAAACCAAACATTCCGCCACAAACTTTCGAATATCAGATTTAAGGCCATCCCAAAAAAATTCTTTCTTCACCCCGTGGTAAGTTTTTAAAAATCCTGAGTGTCCTCCTAAAGGAGAAGTGTGCAATTCCAGAAGAATCTTTGTTTTAGTTGGGAATTCTTACAAAGATATAAGCAATCTTTGTACCATAAGGAATCATTTTTCCAACTAAATGTATCAGATGTACTAGGATCTTGCTGCAACTTTTGAATGAGTGTCCATACATCTTTGTCCTTCTTCCATTCATCTCTTGCTTTGGTTATCCAATCTGGTTGGATAATAGAAATGGCACAAATAAATGCTTCCACCTCTTCATTATTTCTTGAGAGTGCATCTGCAACAACATTAAGCTTTCCTTTTTTGTAGATTATTTCAAAGTCATATCGCAACATCTTTGTGACCCATTTTTGCTGCTCTTCTAAAGATAGTCTTTGTTCCAAAAAGTGTTTAATACTATCATGATTAGTTTTCACCTTGAAGTGTCTTCCCATTAGGTAAGTTCTCCATTTCTTTAGTGCATGCAGTATTCCTAACATTTCCTTCTCATAAATAGGTTTTTGTAAATACTTTCCTTTGATTGGACAACTTTCAAAAGCAATGGGTCTTCCTTCCTGCATTAAAACAGCACCAATTCAATTTCCTGAGACATCACATTCCACAATAAAGGTTTTTGTGAAGTCTGGCATAGCTAAGACCGGTGCTAGGCACATTGCCTCTTTAAGATGTTCAAAGGCCTTAGTTGCTCCAGGAGTCCATGAAAATGCATCTTTCTTCAATAATGTTGTTAGAGGTGCTGCTATTCTCCCATAATTCTTAACAAACTTGCGATAATACCCTGTTAACCCGAGAAATCCTCGCAACTGCTTTATGGTTGTGGGGACTTTCCATTCATTAATGGATTTAATTTTGTTAGGGTCTACCTTAACACCCTCGTGAGATACAATATGACCCAAATATTCCACCTCTTGTACTCCAAAGAAACATTTGGATGTTTTTGCATATAATTGTTTCTCCTACAATAGTTTGAGCACCCCGTCAACATGTTGAACATGATCCTTCCAAGACCTGTTGTAGATTAGTATATCATCAAAAAATACTAGCACAAATTTTCTAAGGAAGGGTTTGAAAATGGAATTCATCAACCCTTGAAATGTAGAAGGTGCATTGGTAAGGCTAAAAGGCATGACCAAAAATTCATAATGACCCTCATGAGTTCGAAATGTTGTTTTTGGAATATCTTCAGTCTTCATTCTAATTTGATGATATCCTGAACGAAGATCCAACTTGTAAAATAAATTGCTCCATGTAATTCATCCAATAATTCATCAATCACAGGAATGGGAAATTTGTCTTTAATGGTGAGCTTATTGAGCTCCCTATAATCCGTACACATTCGCCATGATCCATCCTTCTTGTGTACCAAAACTATAGGAGCAGAGAAAGAACTTTGACTAGGTTGAATTATACCTGCCTCTAACATTTCTGCAATCATACGTTCAATTTCGCTCTTTTGGAAGTAAGGATATCTATAAGGTCTGATGTTTGGAGGAACACTTCCTGGAATCAAATGAATAGCATGATCATGATCACGAATAGGTGGGAGTCCTTTGGGAGTTTCAAACACCTTGGAATGATTGTCCAAGACTTGTCGGAGATCTGCAGAAATAGATGATTTTGATGTTGGAACTTCTAGTGAGCATAATTGTGCAATTACGCCTCGCTGTTCTTTCTTTAGAAGCTTTGTCATGACATTAGAGCTTATTATCCTTCCTAGCTTCCCCGCAATACCCCGTAATTCAACTTCCTTTCCTTCTGAAAAAAATTTCAAGAAAAGTTCTTGAAAATTAAAAGCTACCGTCCCCAAAGATTGTAACCATTGTACTCCCAGTACAACATCAACACCTCCCATAGGAATGGAAAGCATTGGACTAGTCAATACATATTCCCCCATGGTTAGCTTGATATTATGGCATTTTCCAGAGCAATTTATAGTTCCTCCATTTGCAACCATCACTTGACATTTTGGTGCCGGGTATAGGAAACAATTTAATTCCTTGGCTACCTTACAATGAATAAAATTATGGGTGCTACCTTAATCAATCAACACTATTACCTTTTTCTTCTTGATATGTCCTTCTATCTTGAAAGTTTGAGGAGTGGTAATTCCTACCGGTGCATTACACGATATGGTCGGATTCATTTCTTCCCCTTCTATGGCTGGTTCCTAGTGTATATCCTCTTCTTGTTCATTTTCTTCTTCCTCTTCACAATCTATGTAAAATAATTTCTTCTCAGCACACTTATGACCTTTAGTGTATTTGCTATCACAACTATAGCAAAGCCCTTTTGCTCTTTTTTCTTCCAATTTTTGTTGTGTCAACCTTGTAGGTTGTGGAAATCTAGGCGTAGCAACACTTCCTTCTTTATAGAATTGAGTGGTAGGCTTCCTTGTCGCCATAATTTTACATTCAACTTTTCTTGCCAACCCGAATGCCTTCTCCAATGAATCAGGTTCCAAAACGCGAACTTCATGTTGGATGTTATCCTTTAAAGTGCCTATGAAGAGATCAATCCTGTGTTCCTCTGGAATATCAGTTACCCTTATATTCAATTTTTGGAAGTCCTCAATGTGCTCCCCACTAAACCCTTTTGTTTGAGATTTATCAATTGGCTAAAGAAGGTGTTTCTCTTTGTATCCTCATAATGTGCTATCATTTCCTCCGTAAAAATTGACCAAGTGACAATTTTTTTACGTGAGCAAAGCCATTGATACCATACAAATGTATTTTGTTCTAAATGTAAAGTTGCAATGCGTACCTTTTGTGTGTTTTGCACGTTATGGAGATCAAAATATTGCTCCATATATAGTATCCATGTTACAGGATCCTTTCCATCAAACTTCCTCATATCCATTTTTGGAATATGGTGGTTCTTCCCACCAACATTAGAGTTTATGAAATCACGATTAACATTTATTTTGTTCTCATCATGAGGTTCTTCTACTATCTTTTCACCATTAGGAAACATTTCTTGTATCAACTTTGTCAAGCCTTCGATGTCTGTTTTGAGATCATTCTTCATGTTTTCCATGTTGTCTTTCATGTCCGCTTCCATGCCATCCATCTTAGCTTCCATGCCATCCATCTTAGCTTCCACGCCATCTATCTTAGCTTCCACGCCTTTCTTCAAACCGTCCATCTTCACTTCCACGCCTTTCTTTAGAACTTCCATTTCATTTTTTTGTTGCTTCTTTGCGAGAGTGAAATTTGTTGCACTTGCTCTTTAATGATAGATCATGCTGCAATTCTTCATCTTCTATGAGTCATAGTAGATTTCTAAAGCATGGTGTTGAATTATTTTTATGAGGCATGGTTTGTGTCACACACTGAGACAGATTTGTTAATATGTCTTAATCAATTCAAATTGATTCTTCAAATAAGTGGTTTAGTGTAACTCTGAAAAAATACACACCTTTTTCTTGCCTTTTGAGGAGCTTGATATTGAAATTGGATTATCTTTGTGATTGTAGCACTTCAATATTTTAATTTCAGTAACAGCGTAGCCCTATGAATTATCTTTAAAATGCCACAGGTCTGACTTGATTTGGATTCTCCAAGTTCACAATGACCTAATTATAGACTGGTTCAGAAGATCAAACTTGTACGACTTTCCATGTGCCATTGTTTCATCCTTCAGCTCTAAAATTGATTGCCCAGGAACTATAGTCCGTGTACTTGCAACCACTTTTTACGGCACTCCAATCTGATGCTCAAAGAGAGAGTTATGAATCTTTTCCCACGATCACCTCTTTGAGATGAAATTCGGGAGCCTGAAAAAACACTACCTTCCATAGATCATATCTCTGAAAATATTGTGAACCAAGCTCTGAAATATTTTTACGAGTTTCATTAGGATTTCGGCTTTGTACCCTAAAAATTTCAGATTCTGAACCTTCATAGAAAAATATTTATAGCGCAAATTCCACGATGGCCTATTTAGGAGCTTGAGAAAAGACCTAACTTCCACAGATCATATCTCCGAAAATATTGTGAACCAAGATCTGAAGTTTTTAGAAGATCTTTCTCAGGATTTCAGCTTTGCACCCAAAAAATTTTAGCTTGTGAAACTTCGTAGAAACAAAGTTATAGCGAAAATGCCATGATGACCTGTTTGGAGCAGCGAAACCCTAGAATCCAAGGCTCTGAACCAGCTCCAAAAATAGAAGAAAATAGATATCAATGCCTTATAAATAAGCCATTTCGAGGGGGAAACCTCCAATACATTACATAAATGAAAAATTTTTGGATGATACAATTTACAAAACCTCCTTTCTATATATAGGATTCCATGTGGCCATAATGTAATCCTAGTGGGCCACAATGTAATCCTAGCCAACCTAACAATAATAATTTAAGGGCACAATAATTAGAAAATGGGGGTTACAAGGGTACAATAATAGCAATAAGGGGGTTACACTAATAAAAATAAGGGACTATACTAGTAATATAGAGACCTAACAAACAGAGGATCAAAGGGAGGTTGAAAACTGTAGAGGCAAAACTTCTCTTGAACATATCAGCGACATGACTCTGGATTTTGTAGTATTTGAAATCAAAGGGATCTAAGGTCATGATGATGTGGCAAAGAGAAAATGAGAGGTCAAAAACAGACTACCCAAACCCATGGAGGCAAAAATAATGAAATGAGATGTCCCCAACCCGATAGGAATGCAGAGAAGTGTCATGTTCAAGAGCGACATACTGCCAACACAAAGAAGGACCGGTTCCATTTTCCCCCACCATTTCTGGCAATTACCCCAATTATTTTTGAAAACAAGCTTGAAGGAGATAGCATATGCTTGCAATGTAATTTTTTCCTTCAGACAAATCCAACCTAGTACATTTTACAAGCCCTAGGAAGGAGGAGCTCGAGCAACGTCATGGTGATGATTTCCGATGTCATCAAGGTTTAACGAGTGTGAAAAAGGGAGAACTCAATGTATTTTCATGTTTACAGAGTTTGAAAAGAAGTGGAAAATAAAATTCCAGCATGTCCCTTTTCGTAAATAGTCTCTCAGATCCGAAAAGGTAGAAAACAATATATGAAAGAACCTCTTAGTCGCGATAGGATAAGGTATTCCTTTTTCGTAAATAATCTATCCTAGCCCAAAAAAGGGGTAAACATATACTGGGTAGATATCGTTTCGCACCCATTTAACGAGTTCAAAATGACAAGAGTCTTGGCAATATTTTCAATTTTAGAGAGTTAGAAAAGAGCTCAAAGTTGACTCCTCTTGGAGGAACAAGTGGTATTAAGGATAGCAATTGGTTCCAGTGATGGTGGAACTTATCAGAACAAGTAAAGGTCAAGAGGTTGGATGACAAGACCACTCATTGTAGTGGTTCCTCAAGAATTGGTGAAACAACCAACTGAATGTGTATGATCGGCCAAGCAGATGGGGACGATGGAATGAGAAAACCAAGGCTCATCTGACAAAACAAGTTGATAAAATGGAAATTAGGAGGGGTAAAATAAGAATGGTTTAATTTTTGCACAGCCTTGAAATCATGAAACTCTGCTTGAATTTGGTTTGCATGGCCCCAGCATGGTGATTCAATTTGAGGTACATGCCCCCCAAGCTTCACTCCATATGAAAGGCAGATGGAGTGAAGGTTCAAACACAGGAACAAGAGAAAGACTCGACTGGGATTTTACGAGATCTAATCAAAAGCTCGAAATGAAAAGGAACTTGTTTCATATTTCTAACGAGGTTGAAATAGTAAAAGAACTATCCTCATGACCTAATTCATTCTTTAATTAGGTTGACATAGTAAACGAACTGTCCTCATAAGACCTTGTTTCATTTTTTAAGGAGATTGACACAAGAATACGAACTCTGCTCTGGGGAAGCTTGTTTCATATTCTAGGGAGCTTGACACAAGGAAAGAACTGTGCTCCACTGAAAACTTATCATGGAGAACAAGAAGTCATGGCTTCCAAGAGGTTCTCATCTGATGGGAGAACAAAATCTCATAAATCAGGATCCAATGACCCCAGCACACGACACACAACGACACTATCATTGAATGTGGGCACGGGACAAGTAGCCACATAATTTCCCTATGGTAGGGAAGATACAACTGATGGATAAAAATTTGGCAGGAATGATTGTGGGCCAACTGCCACCTCAGGACCAAATAATGAAAGTTGATCAATGGTCACAATCCGACCTTTGTGTTGAAAACAGATCACATGAAAGAGGGAGGAGACAAGTGCGCCCATGGCATAAGCATAGTCGGAACCCAAGAGTAAGTTGAAGTCCAAGGGGCCTTGAACCACCACCACATCTATATAGACGGTTTTCCCTCCCAAAGTGATTGGAAACTTTGGAAGGATCCCTAATGGTTGACTAGTTCCTCTGTTAAATTACAAGAGATTCTGCGTAACAGGCACAAGCGGTGGAGAACCAAAATCTCACCAAGTAGTGGAAGAAATAATACAAATAGACACGCCTTCATCTATAATGGTGTTGGGTATGACCACATGCGAGGTGTGTACTGTGATCAAGAAAGGCACATAAGAAGGAAGGCGGTATCCTGCGAATCGACTCCAATCAAAGGAAGCAACCAAACTACTTGGAGGGGGCACTATAGGAATGGAATGGTCATCCCCTTCCGTTACAGGAGCAGGAGGAGCATCTGCCTAGACCACAGATGTGGGAGCAAGGAAAGAAGCTTCTTGATCCACCAAAATGGGAGGATCTATCTCCAATGCCGAGGAATCTGAAGAAACAAGAAGAACGGAAGGGGTATGAGGTCCACTCTCGATGGAAAATATTTGATGAACCATAGGTGGGATCAGATCAAATGGTTCCACAACCAATGGTTCATTGGAAACGGATTCATGAATTTTAATTTTCGGGGGAACGAGATCGACCAAGGATGAATCTTGATCGATCATGGGATCAACTAGCGAAGGACTCGAAGAAAGCTTATGGTAACCAAATAGAAGGCAGGGTGCAGAAAAAATACAGTTTTCCAACACTCTCATGGCTTCATCCATATATGAAAAAGGTAAATGGGATGATACCCTTCACACAACTTACAGGGATTTGTAAAATTACCCTATTTCTTACGAGTCTTATCAGTACTAGTCAAAGATGTGCTACCAATATAACTTCCAGAATGAAAATACAACAGTGGATGGCCATCAGACCATGCTTCAAGTACCTTGGGAATACCAGGGCAGTCTCGAAGAAGGTGGTCACCTTTGCACAACATGAAAGGGAATTTGAATTTCTGTGGAAGGTTGGATGGTTTATCAATGGAAGGTTTCTTAGGTGCAATAGCCGCAGAGTTGGCCTCTCTCTTATCTAAGGCCCGAAAACTTCTAGTATGATCTCAAATATCCCTATGATTCTTGGCAGCCTTACTTTTGAAGAGTATTTGATGCTTGTTCAACAACATAACTCTCAGGGTTTTCGGGAACCCCAGGTTCCTGTCGATCCTCCCCATCAGAGTCGCCAATTTGTTATGAAGGTAAATCCTCTCTACGGATAGATAAAATCCCTCCAGCTCTAGGGTGGGTCTAGTAACAAAAGGAAAAACTAGAGTGTAGGTTCCTAATTATTGAATAAAATAGACGAGGTAGATCCACCTACCTGAACTCCAACGTTGTCGTTGTGGCTATTGTAGTGGTGGCCTCTCGATTCTTGCCTTGACAAGTTATTATCCTTTTGCCACGATGCTTGGATACCTACACAAGATCAACAAATAAGAGCATCATATGAAGCAACAATCTCATTCATAACTACTAACCGATCAAGGAGGGTTAAGCATATTGCATCAATAGAACACATCAATGCAACATGGGAACCATATAATAGTTATACATATGTATTCATAGAAGAAAGAGTTACAACCAAGAATTTACATCACAACATCCTTCAACGGGGTTCAGTTCAAGCGCATCTCAACAAATGTTAGGTAATTCAAACGGGATGCAAGCACAAGCTCTCTCAACAAGGAACTGTTTTTTTCTATCTTTCCTAGCAAAGAAAATGGAAATCTCTCCAGTGTTTCTGCTATAATATCTTCAGTTCAGCTAGCACATCAATGGAATATGTATAGAGGGAGAGGAGGATTTTGGATCCATTGGGATCCCTACAATAGTGGAAGGGAGGCCTTATCCCTTGGGATGTTTCCCAAAAAGGTGGAAACAAAAGGCCAAAGGAGGAAGGTCATGGTTATTCAGTCGAACCACTCCAGATGGCTCGCCCATGAAGTTTTTATGATAGAAACTTTGCCTCTATTTTTAAAAAAAATCCATAAATAGATTGGTGTGGGTAGCTAATTGAGACAGAGTGCCAACTGGCGCGGGGGATAGTGTTAATCTGCCTCATCGACGCAAGGGCATAACTAGCTATCAGTGCCAAGGAAAAAATTGGTGTTTTTGGTGTTCTGTTCAGGAAATGGTCAACATAAGGAATGTTAGACTCATGGTAAGGGATCCAATGATGGTATTTTCAAGGCATGAAACTTTATTTTTATGACAAAAATGAGCCTCCAATGTGCGGGATGGGGATTGCAGGGACAGTGAAAAAATTTTGTGTAACAAGGAAGATTCATTATATATATATATATATATATATATATATATATATATATATATATATATATATATATATATATATATATATATATATATGTTTTGGAGCCATTGGAATAGGTTGGAGGGGAAAAAGATGTCATATACAAGTTTTTTTGTCACGTTGAATACTTTTGAAGCCTAGGGCCACAAGGAGGGAAGGCCATGCCCAGAGCATGTGGTAACCAAATTGAGTAAATAAATTGTCGTTTCTGATATATTTTTATGTATTAAACTCATTGGAATAGGTTACAAAATAATTTGATGCATGTAACCAAAATTTTGAGCAAATTTTAGGTAATATAGAGGCCCAAGCTATGGAGCTGGACCAAGGAGATGTAACCCAGGATGGGTTAATTCCTTCATCAAAGCTCTGTTTTATCATATAAGTTTATGTGGTTTCCTGCTATTTATATTTCTGTTGTTCAACACTTTAAATTCATGATTTATTGTTTCAATAAACACTCATAAAATTCAGTTTTAATTCCTATTTTGACACATATAACCAACAAGGGAACCTGCACATCAAGCATAAGATTAGTGAATAAATTTTTTATCTGAAAATGAAATTAGCATAGAAACAAATAACATTAAATTTTAGATCAACTTGGTATCGAATCACAAGTTTTATAAAGGTTATTTGCTTGATAGTTGTTTGAATATTTTTGCAGTTAATGGTTGAAATTTTGTGATGCTAACAAGGTTAAAGTTGCAGAAAGGTGAAGGGAAATTTTGGTTGCAAGTCCTGAGGTTAGGAACAGAAGAAGGAGAGTTGAAAGAGAATCATCCTCACCCAAAATATTTGAACTTCAGTAACCTCAATTTTTGTCTCAATAATCTGAGATTGAAGAGGTGCAATTTGTACAAGAAGCTAAAGTGATTGAAGTGGTGACGTTGAGATTGAAGAGGTGCAATTTGTACATGAAGTAAGAGGTACAAGCATCAAAATTTGAGCTTGAATCCTTACCCAGTAGGTCAAGTGTTGGGGAGACTCATGAACATTCATAAGAGGAGGATTTCAAGAGAGATGTCAAGGACATTCAGAGAATGGTTAAAATCATGTTTGATGCATTCACTATCGAAAGGGCAGGACAACGTTCTAAGCCTTCATATGACGAAGGAACTTCAGATGGTAAGAAGGATGAAGAGAAGAGTTCAAAGGCCAGTGGAGGAAAGCCACCTCCATATCCACCATCTCCATCATCCTCAACATCCTCATCTGCATCATCTTCTACTTCCACCACAAAGACCACTCACACTCACTCAAAAGCCACAAAGGGAAAAAATCCATTACTCAAATTGGACATTAAGTTTGAACTACCCATGTACACTGGCGAGGTAAATGCAGAGAGGCTTGAAAATTGGATATGTCAATTAGAGGTGTATTATAGAATTCCAAACCTTCATGAAGATGACATAAATATTCAGTTGGCTTCATTAAGGCTAGAAGGAGTTGCACTAGTTTGGTGGGAAGTAAAAACTCAAGAGGAAATGTGAATCCATGGTAAGATATCCATTTTGATGGGTTGAGTTTATTTCTTCCATTAAAAGACGGTTCTATCCATAAGACTATACACAAAAAGCTATTATAAGTTGGAAAAATTTTATGTAGCTTAAGGGTTAAACAGTTCAAGAGTATACCCGAGAGTTTAGAAAGAGAGCTTTGTTATTAGGAGTAAATCTGAATTCCCAAGATACACTCTTGAAATAAATTGGGGGTTTACATTCCTATTTGAAGCATACCATTCTTATTTTTAACCCAAGTAATTTAGATGAAGTTTGTGTATAAGACACACACTTAGAATCAAGGGGAAAAAAAACATAGAGGAGAAAGGTGAAAGAGAGGGTAAAGGGAAAGTAAAATTTTATGGAAGAGGAAAAATAAATAGTTCTGCAAAAAGAGAGAAGGAAAAAATCACATGCAAAAACTATTCAAAGCCTGGCCATGATGAAGACCATTGTTGGAAAATTCATCGATAATTGAAACCAAATAGTCTGAAAGCCAAAGAGAAGGGAAAAAATGTTGCTACAGTTGAAAAAGACTTAGGGTCAGATTCAGGAGAATTTAACCAAGACAGAGAAGATGGAATTATGAAAATATGTCACCAAGTGTTGCAGCTGCTACAAAACCCTCCAAATTTTTTTCCTATACCCAATTTCAAAGCCTTCCTTGGTCTTTTTTATCACTGTCACAAAATTTGAAACTCATTTTGGTTTTTTTGTTAGAGTGTTATGTTCTCTTTTGCAAGTTGGAAAAAATTTCGTATTTTGGCATGTTGCATATCACATTATGTATATAATCCTATTCTAGTGGTTCCAAGAGGTCATATTTTTGAAAATTAGTTGTTCTATCCTTCTAGGTACTCTTCGCATTCATTTCCAAGGTTTTGAGCATTACAAGTGTCTTCATGGTCATCAAAAAGTGTATCTTTGGTGTCATACTTGTCGTAACTAGTCGTAAGGTTATCGCATAGAGGGGAATGATTTTTTCATATGTCATGGCTGATATATGTTGTTTGAGTCATCAAAATATTCTAAGTGTGTGATGATAGTCAAATTTTTATCATCGTTTACACCGAAGTCATTGATCCTGCACATAGCCATTTTCAGAAAAAACTTCTCGACCAAGTAACCTATCTTCATTCAACCTCCCTGAGCTACACACTGTGTGGTTTCAATACTTTAGCTATGAAACTGTTGCTTGGTACCATGTGATGTGTAGTTCTTGCCTCACATGATTGCTCCACTGTGCATATTTTCTGCTCAAGCTCTAGCCTTGACCTCCAAAATTGCACAACAATGTCTCCTAGCCTAGCTTATACTTCGCACTTTACAATCACAAGAGTCAATATCATTCACTGATACCTTGAGCTATGCAACTGTGTAGTAGCCCAAAATCCCTAGTCTCTCAGAACTACCCAGTATGCTAACTCAATTCCCATTCCCTCAACCTGTCTCATTGACCCCTCGAAATGTGTAGTTTTCTCACTCAGTCTAGCCTGAACTACACACTGTGTACTCTCAGGGATAGAAATTCACCCCTAACTCCTTGAAATGCACAGATGCGTAGTCATTGAGGGCCTCTTCCCAGCCCGTCACTTGTTCTCGGCTCAGTCTATGGATCAGAATGTACCATATTAGACTAGGGGGTTTTTGGGTTGATGTCATCTTGTAATGCGTGAATTGCGGGAAAATGTACCCTATCATGTCATGGAAAGATGATGAAGAAGGAGAAGAATAAGGGGAGCATGCTCAAAAACACTCTTGTAGTTGAATTTACAATTTTACTAATCAGGAGAAATCAAAGGGAGACTAGTTTGCGACCACTATCCAAGACTTGAGATCATTGAAGATCCCTTATCACCAAGCCATGCCAAGGAGTAAAGAAAAGAATATTCAAGAAGTCATTTAGCTCTTAGCAAGAAAAATGGCTTTACATTGTCACATCACCCAAAAGCCCATGGAAACAGTGTCATGTCATGTCATAAGTGGTCATATGCCACATTACTATTGCGGATGATGTAAATTGTATTCAAAATGTATTGTAAAGTGGAAGTCCAATGGACACACATGGAATATAAAGATATGTGTAAGTCAAAAATTCATATGAAATTGAATAGTCATGAAGATAGTCAAAAATTCAGAAGGAGTATGAAGGACCTTCCTTTGGTTATATATACTCCCTCATTGTATGAGAAAAGTAAATTTTACCTTGGATTTAGCCGCAAATAATTAGAAAGATAAGCTAGTTCTTTTATGGAGCAAGTAGTGGCTCCAACTCTCCACTATTGTAGCTAGTGATGTTCATTGTATACATGTGTCTAGGAACTTTTACTTAATATTTGAAGCCTTCAAGGCCAACACGTTCTTCATGCATGGATTATGAATGTTTGTAAGACTATTCTATGGATCTTTGTATTTCATGTTTTCTTTCATATGTGCTAAGGTAGTTAAACTATTTTGGTTATTTTAGTACTTATATTATTGAGAATGTGATTTAATGGTGATTATTGTTGTCCCGTCCTTGTGGAATACTTCACAGGATATTAGAAAAACCTTTCTTATTTTCTGGTTGTAACGACCATCGCATCCCTTGGGGACTATTCCACTAGATCTTAGACATATCTTTTTGGTTCATGTATGTATCTTCTTGGGTGGTACTATTACCCCTCTCTTAGAGGATCACTTTTCTCCCTTCCCGTAGTAGAAGAATCTTGACACACTCACAATTGAACACTCACCAAGCACACCCCCGTTTCTTTCTAAAACTACATTTTCACTTCTCTCTCCTATTGACAATTAGAGCCAAGGAAGATCTTTAAAAATTTGACAACTAGTGTTTACTCTGGATGGGACTCCTACACCAAATGGTGTGATGTCTAATTGAGACTTCATATCAAGGATATCCCCTGAGTGTTGTTGGTTCCAACACTGTAAAAAATTCCCAACTACAATTTTTGCTATGAAAAATTATTACTATTATTGAAATCAATAACTTAATAATCCTAAAAATCTAAGGAAAATTAACTCTCATAGTATATATTCCAGATTCTAGTAGTTTTAGTGAGGATATATCCAATGGAATATGTGTGATAGTTTATATATCACAAAGAACTCAAGATTAATACATAAATGGTGATAGGAGATTTAACGGCTATTAGCAAATCAATAAGAGGTAAAATTTTACCTATAGATAAAAAACTAGAATTTGACTCTATATCTTCAAAATGATTCCTCATCTAGAGTATCAATCAATAAAGTAACAAATAAGTATAAGATTTATTTTAAAAAAGATAAATGTTTCACCAATTTAAACAATAGAACAATACAATTATTCCTCTAAAACAATAAGGCGAAAGTAAAAATTAATTATATTTTGCATCAATATTTATGTTTTTCAATATTATTAAAATTTTATATGTTTCAATAAAAAAAAAATTATATTACAAAATTTAGATGGCATATCATGTTATAGCCTTACTTTTATAACAATAGAAAACTCTTTTTTATTTTAAAGTAGACAAATTGTTGAGAAAATTAATCTCACCGTCTCTTAGGTGTCATTGTGACTTTACATTTTTTTAGTTAGTTGAGTTTTAGCTGGGACTTTCTCTAGTTATTAATTTTTGTTTGTTTCTTTTTCTCTATGTAGTTTATATAACTGATTTTGAATGAAAATAAGAGGTGTATGCTCCATTCACAATTTTCAATTCATTCTCTATGTATTTCCGCATCTACATTCCTTCTCATTCCATTAGAGTGCAAGGTTGCATAAGACTCCAAGGAGAGCAACATTTCAAATTTATTGTGGTCACATAGAAATAGAAGAGGTTGTGAGGATCTCGAGGATGAGAGGTTGAGAGGAGTGAAAAAATATGGAATTTCTCACATATGAAGAAAGAGAAGTGCAACAGTTTCCCACTTGTGAAGAAAGCGTAGTGGGAAACTTTCACACCACAGAAAAAAGAAAAATGCGACAAAGAATGCCAAACTTACAAAACTTTGAGGTGTCACAAGAGAGCAGTGCCGGGAGGTGCGAAATGACAGTAAACAAAACACACAGGTCAAGTTTCATTTTTATATAAAAAGTAGACACTTTTATAAAATCTTCAATCTTTTTTTAATAAAGAGATTCATATGGAACTCCGTCTCGAAAGATTTTAAGTGAATATGTATTATACGAAATAAAGAGATGTATGAAAGGATTTGTTTTAAAAGTTTTAATAGTGGCCTTATTTATTTTTTATTTTTTTAAAGAAAATGTGACCCATTTTTTCTTAAAGAACTTCTATTATGCTCTACTAAAATTAGGGATTCATAAAAAGGAGGTGTTGCTTGATTCAAAAATACACTTTAAATTTTTAAAAAACGCATGTGTTCTATTTTTTTCAAAGCATTTTTTTTATAAGTCTTGAAAAGGAGTTAAAAAAAATGGGGTACATATTTACATCTGAAGAAATGGCTTTCTATAGTGCTTTGTCACAAACCTCGATTTTTCTTGGAAAAAAATATGAATTATGGTCTTTACGGATGAAGAACTTTTTGCAAGCACAAGAGCGTTGGGATACACTTGAGAATGCCTATGTAGATCCAAATCAAGAAGCATTGGCATCCATGACCAATAATCAAATCAATGCAGGTGTTGAACTAAGAAAAAAAAACACAAAGCCAAATTGGATACAAAATTCAATCGATGATGCTATCTTCAACAAGATAATCGATGCATCAACAAAAAACAAGCTTGGAATATTCTAAAAATTGCAAACCAGGGTAATGATACAATGAAGGATATTAAATTGCAGACATTGTGGGGTCAATTTGAAACCTTGAAGATGACTGATACAAATCATGTTGACCAGTTCATGACTAGAGTCATGGGTATCATCAATCAAATCAAACTTAATGGTGAAAAAATTACATACCAAAATATAGTTGAAAAAGTTCGTCAAAGCCTGCCAAATAAATATAAAATGGTTGTAAAAACTATGCTAGAATCCAAAGATCTTATAGATTTTTGAGTAGGAAAATTGACTGGATCCCTTATGTCACACGAAAACAGACTTAACCTAGGAGAAGACTCCCTAGAAAAATATTTCAAATCACAGCGCTCTCTTGGAAGAGGAAGATGCAGAGGGTATAGAGGCATTAACAAGCGAGGCAGAGACAGAGGAAGATCATAAAATCGTCATGCAATAGAGTAGTCAAGATCCTCACAAAACTAAATACATAGAAGAATAACATGGATAAAATCTAATGTCCAATCTTATTACTACAAGAAATTTGGGCATTATGAACATGAAGGAAAAAGAAGGAGTGATTTCCACAAAGAGGAAGTGTCAATATCTCCAATAATGAAAGAGAATCCTTTGAGACCATTTTTCTTTCTTGACGTCTTTCTGAATATAGTCACAACAAGGACCTTTGGTTGTTGGACAATGGTTGCAACAATCATATGAAAAATAACAAGAATATGCATTCTCACATTGATTCTTCCATAACATATGAAATTCCTTTTGGAGATCATTCCCATATAAAATCTAAAGGTAAATGTATTGATCATGTTCTCACTAAACCAAATCAACATAGACATATACATTGTGGAGTACTAAAAAGGTATGCTTTTGATGACTATTTCAGTAGCTTTTTAGTAGAATTTGTAAACCTTTTTGCATCATGAATTTGGAAAATAATAAGGAGTTATAACAAAACATGTGAGAATTGATATGCAAGACTTAACCGCTGATAATGGTTATTTTCTATGCAGGTAAAGGAGAAAACGAGGAGTTTCCGTTCCAAAGGAAAGGACAAAGTCGAGATAACTGCTGTCCCTCTGAAGGAGAACTGAATGCAAACAAGGCGAAACAGATCAAAGAAAATCGGCCCGGAAAAGGAGGAGAAGACACCAGCTCGGCGCAAAAGAAAAGAAAGAATAAAGGATTAACAGTTTGGCGAATCCCTCAGGATCCTTGATCCTGAGGGATCGCTGCTTTATTTATCTTATTACTTGGACATCTCCGCCGTCACCTTTATATAAAGGGACAGCACTGTTAGCTTAGGGGAAGATACGTTTTATGTAATTTTCTGTTAAACATCAGCTCTGATTGTTGAGTCTCGTTGAGAACTGGTTAATTGTATTTTTGTCCGATGCATTAATATAAGCTTGGCGATTATTTCATCTTTGCATCTGGATTAACTTAAGGCGGTGTACCCTTGGAGGCTAAGGGCCCGGCCCCGGAGGACACTTGCTTCTGTATTACTACGATTTGATTTCCGCGTGGTTTGTTTATCGTTGTTATTTGGTAATCTGATATGCTTTATAAGTTGATGTTATGTGCTCTGTTAAGATTAAATCATTGAGGTTTTTACAGCTAGAATCGTGTATTGACTCTGCATTATGTTATTGATCCTTTCAGAGTTAATTGCATGTTATTAGTCTTAACCGAATATTCTTATTGTTCTGTTACAGAGCTTTTATACTGAACATTTATGTCAAGCAGTGTTCTTCATGATTATTGGATTCAGAGATGATACTGTTCTGTTTGGGAGCACAGTTGAATCCCTGTTAATTAAGATTACGATTCCAGCATGTTGTGTGCGTATATGATTTACTAGAGCTGTTCCATAATTTGTCAATAAGTAATGCTGTTCCATTAATGTGTTTTGCGTGATTTTCCTTAAGAGTGAAAGATTGTTATTTGATTGTGAGGGGTGTATTTCGGTTAATAGATTAAGTTATGACTCGCGAGACTTAGTTTTTCAATTGCTGTTCCATTTTAGAATTACTGTTCCATTTCAGATTTGTTGTTCAATTCTTTATCTGCTGTTCCATTTACTCGCATTTGTTGATTTGGTGTGAGAGACGATCTAAGGCTGTAGTGAGCTTTGGAATTCACTGTATAGCTCCCAGACCTACGGTCTATGCTCTAATTTCCTTTCCATCAGTTTCCCAAGGGATGGGTTATCACTGCCGAACTCTTGACTGATAAGCTGCTGAGTTTTCTGAGTGTGTGATTTATTCTTTTGAAGTAATTTAGTTATAAACAAGCATCCGTTTACTCTTGTATTTCTTAGACACTGTACTACTAGCATTACTCTGACAAGTGATAGCCTCAGACTGAGACACTCTTTGGAATAACAAAACGCTCCTGGATTGACATATTAATGTGAGGTAATTAGAGGTGAAAGAGACCCTTTTTATAGCTCTACATACATGATGTTTATTATGTTCCACATTTGAAACATAATCTCATTAGTGTAGGTGAATTTATGAAACATGTTTATGATGTAATATTTCAAGGGACCACATATTATATCTATAACAAACCTCACAATAGAATATTGATAGAAAAGGTTGAAAAAACCAAGAATAGGATGTTTCCCTTGACTCCTAGAAGTCAAAATATCTCACAGTATTTTTCACACAATGTGTCAAGGATAGATGAGTCATAGTTATGGAATTATAGGTGTGGATACATTCCCTTAAAGGGTGTATGTCTTATTTAGAAACATTCTTTGGTCCTAGATCTCCCTATTATGAATGAAAAATATTGTAATTATGAAATTTGTATTCTAGCAGAACCTAACAGAGATATCTTTCGCACATTTTTCACTACAACAAAATACCCCTTAGGGCTAGTCCAAAAAGATATATGTGGCCCAATGAAAACATAGTCCATTGGTGGCAGTATTTATTTTATGACCTTCATTGATGATTATGCCAATAAGATATTGGTTTATTTTCTCAAAAATAAATATGATACTTTCTCATAGCTTTCCAACATATTTCACTAGAGAAAAAGAGCCCTTAGAGCTAGTCCACAAAGATATATGTGGTCAAATGAAAACAAAGTCCATTGGTGGCAGTCTTTATTTTCTGACCTTAATTGGTGATTACAGCAAGAATATATGGGTTTATTTTCGGAAAAATAAATATGATTCTTTCTTAAGATTCAAAGAGATGAAAGCAGAAGCATAAAAGAAAAGTTGAAAACCTTTGAAAACAATTAGCTCAGACAAAGGATCAGAATATAGTTCAAATTATTTCAAATATTTTTTTCAACAACAAGGAATCATAATGCATAACTCAACAATATACACTCCACAACATAATGGAGTTGTAGAAAGGAAAAAATAGTCGATAATGAATATGGCAAGGTGGATGCTTCGTGAAGTAATTTCTATTGAAGTATACATTCTTAAAAAATATCCAACAACTAGTGTCAAATATGCAGTACCTCAAGAAGCTTAGGATGGTAAGAAGGTGCATGTCTCTGACTTTAGAATTTTTGGTTCTATTGCATTTGCACATATTCCTTAGAAGCTACGAAACAAAATTGATGATAGAAGTGAAATATGTACCTTTGTAGGATATATTGAACAATAAAACCCCTATAGAATCTATAATCCAATCACCAATCATTTTTGTTCAGGAGAGATGTTAAAGTTTTTGACAACACATATTGGTCTGATCAAAATAATGAATCTTTAAATCATCGTCTTCATCCACCAAAACTATCAAGATTGTAGGTTTAGGAAGAACCATACCACTCTGGAAATGGTATATCTCCCAGCAGTGAATCAAGTAGTGATTCATAATCTTTAGAAGACAATCATAAATCTAAAAGCATCAAATAAATATATGAGCATGAGCATGAATTTTATCAACATAATATGTTTTACTTTCTTTCTAATCAACGAACCCATTTTAAAGAAGAAGTAAAATAAAAAAATTGGGTTGATGCAATGAATCAGGAAATCACTTCCGCAGAGAAGAATGGAACTTGGGAATTGGCTCATATTCCAAGAGACAAAACAAACATTGGTGTGAAGTGGGTATACAAGACCAAAATGAATGAAATAAGACAAGGATGGTTACCAAAGGATATTTTTGACAATAGTTTGGTTTGGACTATGGTGAAATATTTTTTATAGTAGCAAGGTTAGACATAGTTATAACTATTCTAGCCACAACAACTCAACACAAATGGAAAGTGCTTCAACTTGATGTAAGATCTACTTTCTTAAATGGTATATTGTAGGAAGAGGTTTATGTGGAGTAAACTCCTGGTTTTTAAGTTCTAGGATAGGGGAATAAGGTGTAAATATTGAAGAAATCCTATATGGCTTGAAACAAGCTTCTCAAGATTCGTACAGTCGAATCAACACTTATCTCATAAAAATGGATATCACAAAAGCAGCCATGTGCCAACTCTTTATACCAAAATTCATGAATGTAAAATTATCATTGTGTTGCCTTTATGTTGATGATTTTATTTATACAAGTAATATGAGGTTAAAAGAATTGAAATATTCCATGCAAATAGGGTTTGATACGACTAATCTATGGACCATGAAGTAATTCTTGGGCATTAAAACTTAATAATCTACGAATGGAACTCTCGTTTGTCAACAAAAGTGTGCCACTAACATATTCTAAAAGTTAAAAATGATCGAATGAAAAGTAGTTGATACTCCAATTTCCACAAGCACCAAGCTAAGAAAACAATATGTAGGACCACCAATTGATTCTACATTGCATAAAAGTCTAGTTGGTAGTCTCTTATATCTCATTGCAACTAGACGTAACATCATGTCTGCATCTAGTTTTGTTTCTAAGTTTATGGAATCGCCCAAGATTTCTGATTAGAAGGTTGAAAAAAGGATCTTAAGATATGTTGCAAGAACAATAGACTATGATTGGTTCTACACACATTCTAAAGATTTTTCACTTTCATGCTATACAAATAGTGACTATGCAAGCAATTTGGATGATTTCCAAAGAAACTCAGAGTATTCTTTTCACTTGGGCACCAATTTGATCTCATGGGCATCCAACAAAAAACCCATCATTTCAATATTTTTTGCAAAGGAAAAGTATGTAGCTGCAACTTCAACAGCTTGTAAAGCAGTGTGGCTGAGAAAAATATTGGAGGAATATTTCAAATGTTCAAAAGGAGCCAACTCATATTTTCTGTAATAGAAACTATGCCATTTCTTTATATAAAAATCATGTCTTTCACAAAAATATAAAGCATATTGACACACACTTCCATTTCATTCATAAGCTTGTCAATTGTGAAGATAGCTTACTTTCTTTATGTGGATAAATAGGTCAACTTGCAGATAATTTTACGAAGCCATTGGGAAAAAATTTATTTAAATTTCAAGGAGATCAATTGGGTATTGTAACTGCCAATACTTGTAACAATTGAGATTAGGAGGGGGTATTCAGAATATTAATCTCACTATCTCCTAGGTATCATAGCCAGTTTATATTTTGTTCAGTTAATTGAGTTTTAGCCGGGACTTTCTCAGTTATTGATTGTTGTTTGTTTACTTGTCTCCTATGTAGTTTATTTAACCGATTTTGAATTATCAGAAGATTTGTTTGCTCCATTCCCAATTTTGAATTCTTTTGTTGTGTACTTTTCAGCTTTGCATTCTTAATCAGAAATTTATAACATATCTTCTATTAACTTAGATACAATTTAGCACCATAAAATTTTATAATCTTGTGTTATCATTGAGTTTCTGATACAACTGATAGCTGTTGGAATTAATGGAGAATGTGTATTATTAGAGAGAGTTTTTTCATTAGTTGTGTGTGTATCCTACTTTAGGAATTAGTTCCTATTTTCTAGTTGTTAGTTCTAAATGTCATATTCTCATGTAAGCTTATATATTCTTGATGTTAATGATTAGTGGGTAGATCAATGTGCTTCAGGAAGATTCCAGGTGCAGTTTGGTCAGCTGTGAGCTGCTAGTTTCAGAACGTATTTGGCTTTACATCTCATTTATGTTGGAAATACTGAGAGGGGGGTGAATCAATATTTCTTTTCAATTGTTAATTTTACCAGTTAGATCACCTATATTTAGAACACAAAATGAACAATAATAATAAATGCTTTTATTAATTTCTTCTTTACAATAAATCAAGTGCAATATATGTAGGGCTCCAACCCTAGATGAAGACACCAATCTTCAATCTCCCAGGCTCCAACCTATATTTTCCAAGCACGGAATTGGACTTCCAAGGCTCCAACCTTGTCAATTCTAAGGCAACAACCTCAAGCGCTCTGTTAGCCATCAATAAAATTTTGTCATAATTGATGATGGCTAAAACAGGTCTTTCAGTCTTCAAGAAACAAATTTCATGCAAAATCTATGAGTTCTTCAAGCCTCCCGGCATTCTTTATCCTCAAGGATCAATCTTCATTTGAAATTCCTCAAAGAAGCCCTTTTGTTATAAAAAGACTATTTTTAGATTCATTTTCCATCATTTTCCCTTCCAAAAAATCCCTCCCCTCATTTCATTCGAAATTCCCCTTTAAACCTTGTAAAATCCTTTTTTAAAGGTTTTTATCACTTTTTTCCCCTTATAGAAACCCTCAAAATCCCTCATTCATCCTTCATTTCATCCAAAATCCCTTCAAAACCCTATAAATCCCCTTTATTCGGATTTAAAATACCTTTTATTGCCTATCAGAACCCCTTAAAAACCCTTGAAAAAAACTTCTTTTAGCTTATTCCGATCATTTTAAACACTAGGGCTTAAGCACCTTTCAACTTAGTCCTGAGCCCCCTTTCTTGCCATGTGACCCCACTCCATGACCGAGCGTTAGGCCCATCGGCCCATTGTCATTTCAGCATTTGAGCCTTTCAACAGTCCCCGCGAACTTTTCTCCTTTAAAAATATCCATCGCCGATGTGAAACACCGATCGCATCTGGACCATTCATTCTCCCCAGATCGGACGGTCTATGCATCATCCCATCGCATCACACTTCAGAATTTCCCTGTTTCCTCTTTCCCCTTGTATTTTCTTCCGCCAATGGTTGATCCCCCAATGAAATCTCCACCGTCGATCCTCCCCAAATCGAACGGTCTACGCTCCATCAGCACTTCATCACATTGACGCATCTCTCTTCCGCGATTCCAGTTCCCTTGTCCCCTGACCCTTTTCTCCGCCGACATGTGAAGCGCCGATCGCATATCCACCGTTGATATTTTCCGATCCAATGGCTCCCATTGAACCTTACCTCAGCCCCTTCCCTTTATAAATTCTCACCCTGACTATGTTTCTCTGCAACATATTTCCATCGTTGATCCACAAGATCTAACGACCCTTGCTTCATCAAAAAAATTTCATTCCCCTGACCTGTCATCCACCATCTTTAATCTCCTCTTCTCCCAGTTAATTCTCACCGTCCATTCCTCCCAAATCAATGGCTCAGGTTCACTACAGGGGCATCTAACCAAAGTGGCCCATACTCCCTAGTGCCGCCGCAGTTGACCCTTTTGACTGCGGAAGATCTTCATCCAATGGTCCTTATTCCCTGCAGAGGCACCCGGCTCACAAACCAGTCCGTACACTCCATCCCCCCGTGGTTGATCTCCACCATCGATCTAATCCGGATCTAATGACCAGCACTCAATCTCCTATATCATCCTGCCGGTCTGACCCGACCGTGCAAAGGGTTTTCATCATGTTTCTGTTTAAATCTCCACCATTGATCCTCACGATAAAACAACCCGCATTCATTCTCGCGCCCATTTCACCCAACCCCTCCGTTATGCGTTTTCAACGTGAAATGGTCAGTTTTTGGATGATACGTGTCATCTTCTCGACCGTATCGCGTCCATTGCACCTATTACCGCTTACCACCTTTTGGCCACGTGAATACCACCCCGGTATTCCTCGAAACCATTTTCACTGTTCCGTGCCAAAAACCCGAGTTCAAACCTTGGTTCTCAGATTTCCTCCATGAAACCCTTCCCTTCATATTTCCCTCCTCTGCACAGCTCCTTCACCTCCTCCGAGCCCTCTGAAGTAGTTATAGCCTTGTTCGTAGGGTTTTTATAATATTTTGATGGTTTGTTGCAGGTTTTAATGGCGGATAGGCCATAAAATCCATCCCACAGTCACTAAAGGTGACAGAGGCCAAGGATGATGATCCCAGGCCTAATGAATACAGAGAGAGGGACATAAAGGGTAAAATTCCATGTTATAATCAATATGTCATGAATATTGGTTACTCAACAAAAACCTCTAGCGCACAAAGAAAGAACCTGTCAGCAAACAATAAAGGTTAATGAAGATTAGTAAAGGGAATCAGAAATTAAAGTTAAAAGGATTAAACCAAAATTTTGAAGATCAAAATTTTAATCCAAAGTTAAAGGGATAAGACACAGTATAAGACTAGAGATGATTCGAAAAGGCCTGATGAAGCTTTAAAAATCACAATTAAAGTCAATATCAATGTTTAAAGTGACAAATCAGGATAGATCAGCAAAAGACAACTTCAAAATGCTAGATCATTGAAGCAATTAATCCCCCAGAAACCAAAAAAGTGCCACCTACAGGCTTATTTACTCAAAATCATACAAAGTTAATGCACAGTCAGAGATATTCTATTGAAGACAACTCAGAAGTTATTGCTGGCCTACAAAAAGGCTTCAAAGTGAAAAAACACAACCTGAGTTAATGAAAGTTAATGTAAAAATCAATTAGGAGAGTTAAGATATTAGAAATCTTCTCCATAAGGCCTCCCAAAGGCCAAGAAGCATTTACTCTATATTAATTGAACAAATAACCCTTTATTTCACTCCACCTCCTCATTGTTCTATAAATACTTCAAAAGGAGACATTGTTGTTGTTGGTTGAATACTTATTGAATGTAAATATCTGTTGAGGCTACTAAAGCTCTGTTAGTAATTGAAGAAAGATAGGCTAAGAAGAGAAGTTTGAAGCTATAAAGACCTACTGGACTTGAATATTGTGACTGGTTTGAACATCAAATATACAATCTGATTTAAGGGATCCTGGTCTATGTCAATGGTGATGTTTTTCCTACTGTAATTGTTATTTTTCTTATGTTTTCATACAGTCCAATTTCTCTGATAAAGAACAGGAAATATAGAATAGGATTTACTGCAAAGTACTCTATTTCTCACTGATAAGCTTTATCTCTATGTTTTCTTCTAATTTTTTCTTTGGGAATGATTTCAATAGAGTATAACCAGTCAAGGAATGTTGGTGAACACATGTCTTGATCAGTAAAACCTGAGATGTTTTTGTTGAATGATGTTTTCACTACATGCTAAGTAGAGTCTTAATCAAGGAAGTTTATGGTTAGCCCTATCCCTTGTTTAGTATTCAACAATTGTTTTGAAATTTTCCCTGAGAGTATGCCAAAATAAGGATAGATTCAAAGTTCTTACTTGATCTTATGCTCTTCTTTTGTTTATCTTGAATGTTTTCTACTTTCTGAAGGTAATCTGTTAGATTGTTGGATTGTTGTTTGAAAAGTGTTCTTTAGTAAAATTTTTCCCTAAGAGGTCTATGGTTTGCCCTGTCCTTTGGTTTGCTTCAAACAGTTACTTTGAAAGGCTTTTCTTGTTTAGTGAAGTTAATAGATTCTTAAATGGTTATTAGATTTTCTTCTTTCACAACACTTTTAATGTTCCATATCGCAAATAAACCTAAATACATCCTTTGATATAGATGACTTGCCCCATGGACCACTCTTGAAACATGTTGTGCAATAATTCCTTTTGTGACTCCATAGCCCAATGGATTGATATTGTCTCTTACCTATCTTTTCAGTTGAACCATTCTTTCAACTCACTCACAACTTTACCCTTCAAAAGACTTCCTTTATTTTGATGATATCCTACCCAAAAAAAAACAAATAAATTTCTTGTACTTAATAACTACCCTAATATCATAAACAAAACATAAAGATATATCCTTTGAAAACACTTATATAAAGAGATCCCTCTCTGAATCTAGGAGGGTTATATCCTATGATTCTAAAGTGGTTCTGATGTAGGCCCTGCAATGTTTGTTCTTGCCAATCATGCAAACTATGGGGACCCTAACATAGTGGTAACTCCACTATGGGAAAATATTGAGTAATAGTTAACTTCACAACTCAAAAAACCCGTATTCTTAAATGAAACAAGTGTCACCAAGACTGGTTATTATTGATTGTTGATGGTGAACAACAACCAAACCTTGAAATCAAGTAAAAATCCTTCACCTGGGTACTCCATTGGTATTCAGTAGGCTTGTTGACTCCACTGGTTTTTCCTAAGACTCCACTGGGAAATTATTTTATCCTTCAAACATCATTCAAACCTAGTTAATAAGACTTTGAGGATTGAGTTTTCTTTGAAAAAGATTAGTTAGCCTTTAAAAGAATGCCATGCTTGGCTGAACTTTTCTCATCATTAGGTCTAAAAGCACCACATAGTGGCTTCTAGAAGAATTTATACTAGAGCCTATCCTGACCCAAATCCTCCTAAGATAGTTGATAATCCAGAAAGTATCCTTAGGAAATATCCTAAATCCAAGACTTCAACTGTTGTCAGACCAATTCATAGAGCTAATTTTGTCCCTGAAAATCTCTGAGCTCTGCAAGATACAGAATTTGACTTACCATTCGTAATAAACCCATCCAGAATTAAGTCACTTAGTGATATAGATCAGATAGACTTTGAGTCTCCACACTCACCCCAACATAGTGGTGAAAATACTGATAGTAGAGAAACCACTCCACCTGATCTTCATTTCATTCATAACTTTGGTTTCTCTCATCCTAGATCTGCTAAAAAATCTCTTGCTGGTCCAGGTACTTCTATTCTCCATACACCCACTGCTCAAAATACTCCACTCCATCCTCCCCCTCCTTTCATAAACCCTCCACTTGTAAACCCCCCATTTATCCCACAACTTCCTATCATGGCAACATGGTATGCTACTCTAGTCCTTCCTTTACCTTTAGTCAATTTTCCACAGGACTATCAGTCCAAGATTCCCCATTTCACTAGAAATGAACCCACTACTACTCAAAAACATGTAGACAAGGTGAACGATGCCTTTGATTATATGGAAATAGAAGATGAGAATCTTTGCCCAAAGTTTAGAAGGAGAGGCCAATAAATGGTTTAAGGGTTGAAATCCTAATAGTATAAATGATCTCCCTTCTTTACATCAAACATTCATAAAAAAATGGGAAATTAGGAAGAAACCTCTCCAAATACTTTCAGATTACAACAACCTTAAGAGAAACACTGGGGAAAGTGTTCAAAATTATTGGACTAGATTTAATAGTGTTTATAATGCACTACCCCAGATTTGAAACCTCCACAAGGCTTAGCTTTGGCCAAATTCCCTGAAGGATTTGATCTCGAAATGGCCTATCAACTAAGAGAAAGGGATACCTTAACTTTAGAAGACATGCAGAAGGGGGCTCCTAGTGTGGAAGAAAATCTGATTAAGAAGAGAGCCAGAATGAAGACTAAGAAGAGGGTATCTTATAGGGATGAATCTGCACCTTCCACATCTAACTCAAAAATGGAAAGGATGATGGAGAAGATAATGGAGAGGATGAGCATATATGAAAAATCTCAATCTAGATAAAACCAAACCGCTCCTCAGAATAGAAACCAATCCCATAATCAAAATCAGAACTTTAGATGAAATAAACCTCAGAATAGACAAAGAGATGCTGATCAATAGATCAGACCTCCTTTTCAAGAAAATTATGTTAATGAGGATGGAGAAACAAATGAACAAATAGAGGATGATAACATAAACATGGTGGGAGTAACCAATGAGGATTCTGATTTCCTCCATGAAAGAAAACAAGTTCTATATACACCCTATGATGATAGAAGACTAGAAACTGAATACTATGAACAAGATGTCGAAAATTCCATCATAGGAGCGCCCAAAAAATATGACCTAAGAAGTAAAAAGAACCCAGAAAATCCCAAGAAGAAAACCTCTGATAATTCTACCAAAAACAACCCTTTACATACTTCCAAAAAGACAACAGAAAACCATAAAACAATGGCTAAAATTTCTAATCGAAATAAGGGAAAAAACACCTAAATTAATGAAAAACTGAGTGGTGACCCTAGTAGCACTAGCACTTTAGCTAATGCTCCTGAAAAAACCATTTTCACTGCTATAAATAGTAGAATTCAGCAAGCTTATTTTGTTGATAAAGGAGTGACTAACAAGGCTGAATCAAACATTTCGAAAAATTAGATTCCTTTTAGCCTGGAGAATGAAATTGCCAAAATTGAAATCTCTGTCCCACTCACTGAGTTAGTCACTCAAAATGTATATAGATGTCAAGTTTTGAAATCTTTTAACATAGAATATATTCATGATACTGTTAACTTGAATGATAATACACCAGAGCTTATGTTCGGTCCTAAGATTAAAGGAAAATTTCAAGAAGGAACTACCCCTCTATTCTACATCAGTTTGAATATCCATGATAAGATGTTGCACAATGCCATGCTTGATTCAGGAGCATCTCATAACCTCATGCCCAAGGCAATAATGGAAATATTAGGCTTAGAGGTGACTAGACCATACAAATATCTATATTCCTTTGATTCAAGCAGAGTGAAATTCCTAGGCCTAATAAAATATCTCTATGTTAACTTAGCTCAAATCCCAGCCAAAAGCCTAGTGATGGACATTGTAGTGGCTGATATACCCCCCAAATATGGCATGCTTATTTCAAGATCATGGGGTGCTAATTTGCAAGGTACTATGCAGATGGAAATGACTTATGCCACAATCCCTGTCTTCTATCAACCTAGAAGACTCTATAGGGAAACACACATGAAATATATGGTGAGTAGTCAAGAAAGACCGGAAAACACCCCTCTCTATTCTATACATACTAACCTTGACTCATTCATTCTATATAATGATGAGGTTTCTAATGAGCAAGGATTAGTCAATCAACCAAGATAGTAGCCACACCATCCCCAAACATAGTGGCAACCATAGATGAAGAGGAAAATAAGGAGAAAACTAAAAAATAGTTTGCTAATTAAGAAAATCATAGCAAACAGATCACAGGTATTGAGCATCAAAACAATCATGAACATAGTACCAATCAATAAAATCAGAGAACAAATCCTCAAAACATCGAAAACCCTAAGGAAAAAAATAAATTTAAACATAGTGCAGACCTATAGGAACAATACAATGAAAGACTAGGAAAACAAGACAGAGAGGACAACAATGAAATGAATGACAAATTTGAAAATAGTCCTCTTTGGAGTATAATTTTTTATGGGTATTGCTCTAAAACTGGTGTAGGAGCAGGCATATGGGTACAAAATAGTGAAAACAATCATGATGAGGTTCATTCCTATAGATTAAACTTCCAATGCACAAATAACATAGCAAAGTATGAAGCTCTCCTTTTAGGCCTGCATTTATTGAAAAAATTAGGGGCCAAGAGGATAACAGTTCATGGAGATTCAGAGTTGATAATTAGGTAAGTAAAGGGGGAATACACTGCTAAACATCCCAGACTTAGAGCCTATAGAGACAATTCCATGGAATTGTTAAAAGCATTTGCTGAATTCCAACTTACCTTTGTCCCAAGGAACCAAAACATTCTTGCCAATGGATTAGCCTTTTCTGCTAGTACTTGTCTAAGACCTTATGAAAGAAAAAAATACACCAGCCAAGTCAAATATAGACCAACTGTCCCGGATAATGAAAAATACTGGCAAGTTTTTGAAGGATATAAAAAAATAGAAGACTTCCTACAGTCCAAAAATGAACTTGAAATACCAAACTCAGATTTAGAGTATGAACAAGACTGTCCTACTAAAGAAAACCCACTTTTTTAAGAAGAAAAATCTCCTAATATTGCTGAGATAAATCTATTAACTAATAGACCCAAACATACAATAGAAAATAGCACATATTTAGAAAAATAAGACTTAGAAGTGCTGCAATATAAAAATCAAGGCTTTCCAAAAGGACTGGTCCCATTAGAAGAATTGTTTGACTTGAATGATGTCGGAAAAAAGCGAAATTGGAACCTATTGAAGCTGAAGTGGAAGAATGCAACATAGGCAGTGAGGAAAAGCCCAAAATGATCAAATTATCCAAGACACTGCCAACTCACATTAAACTGAAATACATTGAGATATTTAGAAAGTTTTTTTATGTTTTTGCATAGAGCTATGAAGATCTGAAATCATATGATACAGAGATAATCCAGCATAAGATACCCCTCAAGGAAAACTAGAAACCTTTTAGACAAAAAATACATAGAATCAACCCTGTTCAATTACCTCTAGTAGAGAAAGAAATTAGGAAAATGTATGATGCTGGAATCATAGTCCCAGTAAGATATTCAGACTGGGTATCTAATCGTGTATCTGTTAGGAAGAAAATAGGAGAAGTAAGGCTTTGCATTAACCTTAGAAACTTAAACAAAGCCTCATTAAAGGACAACTATCCCTTACCCAAAATGGATCATATCTTACAAAGGGTAGTAAGTTCTAGAAGAATTTATTTTGTGGATGGCTTCTCAGGTTACAATCAAATATTGGTACATCCTGATGATCAACTTAAAACAGCCTTTACTACACCCTGGGGTACTTTCATGTATTTGAAAATGCCCTTTAGTTTAATGAATGTTGGTGCCACGTTTCAGAGAGCCGTGAATATTGCATTCTTAGAAGAAATAGGTTGCTTCATACTGATTTACCTTGATGATATAACTGTATACTAAAAAACAGATGAAGAACACCTAATACATTTGAGAAAAGTCTTTGAGAAATGCAGAAAATATGGGTTATCTTTAAATCCAAAGAAAACTTTGTTTGGTCTCCAAGAAGGTAAACTTCTTGGAAATATCATATCAGAAGAGGGAATAAGGATAGACCCAAAGAGGATCGATGGTATATTGCAAATCAATCATCCTAGAAACATCAAGGAACTTCAATCTTTCATTGGAAATATTAATTTCTTGAGAAGGTTCATACCCAATCTAGCTGAACTCCTTAGAATCATGAAAAATATGCTTAAGAGATAAGAAGGAGTTAAATGGACCTTAGAAGCTGTTGTAGCCGCTACAACACCACCCAAAATTTTGGGTATATTTAAAATTTCGGGTTCCCCCTCTGCTCGCTTAGGCTCTAAAGTGACATCCCACCGACCTATCCCCAACCCCTCATGAGCTTTCTCACCATCATGATCAGATGCTGTTGCTGCAATCACGCCATATGTGGGAAGGATCATTCAGCATAAGCCCGAACACTCTTACCGCAGTCGCGCCATGTGTAATGAGATTGCCATGCATACATTCGAATGGAAACCTTTTGTGTCTTGACGATTAAAGGCCCTCTCGCCGTGGGTCATTAAGCATGCTGTTGAATACTTCTCTTAAGCTCGTAAGTCTTATATGTTTATCTAGGGACACCACTCTCAAAACAAGTAACTATGATGTGATAATGTTCCATATAGGTCAATCCCACGGGCGATATACTCATAAATGTCATCACCACACCGATGAGAAGGATAAGAGTAGTACGAGTTGAAACATGAGAAGTGGAGGAAATCTATCGCATGTACGCAGAAAATAAGACCGCGCCAGTCAAGGGAACTTGTAGTCACAATGGGACTTGGGGACACATTGCAGGCCATAAGTTTGTTGGCTTACTTTAAAGATCAACAGAAATGCCTGTGGCCCTTTTGGTGTTGTGCCCATTAAAGTTGCGACCTTGACTCAAGGTGACAATACCCTGGATGTAGCAAACAGTTCAAGCTGCTAATGATATATTGTGCATGCATTCATGCTTCGGCGTACAAAATCTGTACTTGTCAAGAATGGAACTCCTACATTGCCACCGCTGTCTAGGGTTACGGTACTGGCTCCATTGGTCCCACTTCAAAAGAAAATTTATGCATCTGTATTGCATCAAGAGTGGCCCAACTTTAAACAAGTGGTTCAGGCACTCAACATCAATATTTACAAAATATTGGGGTACAACTGTGAAAACATGTAGCCATTCTTATCTTTTCAATGGTGTAGAGCCAGAGCTAGTTGAAGAAGGTGAACACTTAGTTCAGGCGAGTGGAAAGCTCATCATCTTGGACATGTTGCTTGAGAAGCTGCATAGTCAAGGACATCGTGTCTTGATTTCTTCTCAAACGACGCGAACAATAGACATTCTTCAGGATTACTTAGAGCTGCTAAGGTATTCTTATGAGTGTCTTGATGGATCAGTAAGAGCAGAAGAGCGTTTCACAGCTGTGCAAAGCTTTGGTGGCAAAGCATCAACACTGCCATAATCAAGTGACATCAAAAAGGCCAATGATGATACTCGTGAAGCATTGTATTTTAATATCTACCCGAGCTGGTGGTGCGGGTTTGAATCTTGTAGGAGCTAATATTGTCATTTTCTGAGAGCAGGACTAGAATCCGCAGGTTGACAAGCAAACAATACAGTGTGCTCATCGTGTTGGTCAATTGCATCATGTTTTGGCAATAAGCATTAAACACAGTTGAGGCGGTGATTATGCAAAGGGCCCACAGAAATTTGCAGCTTAGTCATAATGTGATTAGCCATGATGATGTCAACCCAAAAGCACATAGATCAGACAGTATATTAGATGTTAATTTGAGGTCCATAATAATTTATGGCCTACACAAATTTGACCCATCATGGCAACATAGAAGGAAGCTCTTGGTTGTACCAAAGTCAAGTAATGGAAAAGTACATTTTGTCTTTGGAGATTGTACAAATTCTATAAAAGGCCATTCTTCTGAACCAACAATGATTTTGAGTTGTGTTGACAACTCTGGCAAATTGGGGAAGGGAAGCAATGTTTGTTAAACCTAAGCTACATGGCAGGCGCACTTTCGATGGACCAAGGTGACATTTTGAAACATTAAGCTAGGGCGCAAACACATATGGTTTCCAAGCCACATAAGATTGGAGGAGCGAAATTATGTAAAAAACTATACGAAGGACATTACAATTGGGCTCAAAATACCTTTAGGCCGAAGTTTTTCAAACTATGTTAAAAGGTTTTAAGAAAATATATATATTCGTTGATCCAAAGTTGTGGTGCGATATACGATATTCTACAACCATGTTTCAAGCGGTGCAAAAACAACATGTTTTTCAAACCATATAAGATTAAAGGAGCGAGATCATATAAACATTACAAATGAGCTCAAAGGTTTCGATGGCAAGTTTTCGACCTACACTAAAAGGTTTGGAGCAGATATATATTTTATGGTCCAAAGTCATGTTTACACGTGGTAGCGGAATATTATAATACGTTGATTAGTAAAAACTGCATGGATGAAATTTTCAACGTATCTATCTCCAAGTCTGAATGGCAACCGTCGTAAAAGGACCGTGCGTTTCTGGTAAGTGTATAAGGATATCGTTCTGAAAAGGAATTCGAATGAATTATGCGTTACAACTGAAGTCATGGACCGAAAATCCAGCGCCATAAAAGGCATGCTTCGTTTGATACTAAAAGATCTATTTTCGAAGGAACATAGAAAAGCCGACTTCTGTAGCCTCGACGACGATATTCCGGGAGAGAATCACTCTTCAAATCTGCTGCGCTGGTCCCATTTAGAAAGGCATTATTGTTACATATTCGTTGGAAGCTGAATTTTTGATAGTGCCACTACTGACCACGTTGAGCTGTCTCCACAGAGCTAAATTTTCGATAATTCCTAAGGTGTTCTCTTTTACTCTGTCCAAGGGTACTAAAAAACTGGATCACACAGCCCACAGTGTGTTTTCCATTGCAGGCTCATGCAGGAATCTTTGTGAAACAACCTCTGAGACAGTGAGGTCGCGCGCAGCATCGACATGCATGCAAATACCATGTGGCATAGAGCCCTAAACAATTTCTATGCAGGCATACGTGCATGTGTAGAGACTTTTCGACTCAGAGGAGCAGAAACCGCATATAATTAGCCTTGCACAACGACATATCTGTTTTCTTTGAGATGGGATCGAAGTGCACACTCTTATTGTAATGCATGCTGAATTGCAGGCGGATGAAGACCACCTGTAGTCGATCAGAGAGATAGACAAGACCACAGAGCAGCCGAGGGAAATAATTTGCCCGTTCGATGTTGTGTTGAGAAGGATTATAACTCTCATACAGCTTATCGTTGTTAACATGATCTCAGAAAGAGTGCGTAGCATGGTTAGCACCCTGCATTCAAAGTTGACGTGATGACCAAGGAGCATCAAAAGCCGCGCGCCCCTATATGGTCAAGAGGTCCATCCTCTGTTGAGAATACTGCACTGGAATTCGCTGGAGTTTTGCAGACCAGAACGAGAGACATCGTGCTACATCTCAGCGCGATATGAAAGTTTTTTTTATCTTTTTCTCTCATTGCATGCTATCGGCCTAGGTTGATGCTCAATATAGAAGCCATGATACACCTGAATTGGGGTTTGGAGAGCAAGTGCACTTCATAATGAAACATGGAGTTTGACCGGGACAATTGCTGTAGCTACGCAATTTTCATCGATCACGTCCCCCTCCATTAACTCATCGCTAAACCAGATTGCAGGAGCCACAACTCAACAAAGTGGAGAAAATGTCGCCTCTGGTCTTTTGCGACCAGCCGCCAGGTCGCAGAACACATGGAATTGGTGAAAGTGCGACTTGCATGAACGTGCGACTGTACGACCACAGGGAGGTCGCAGTCTTTCCCAGGTCGCTAGGTCTCAAATCGTGCTAAATGAATAAGGGGTGCGACATGCATAAATTTGAGACTGTGAGACCATCGAGGGGTCGCATTCCGACCCAAGTCGCGGGGTTGCAACAGTTGCTACTAGCCAGGAGATGCGACCTTACTCAAAATGCGACTATACGACCTCTCTGAGGTCGCAAGGTCGCAAATTGTGCGTCCATTAGAGGCTGCGACCCATGAAAGATATGCACAATCGTTCATATATCGCTTACAGAGCAGGACTACACAGGGGTCCAAGCTAATCGTTAAAATACCTTGATGTTATTTGTCAATATGCTCCTTATGCATCTGTGTTTTCTTTTACTGTATCTTTATTTTTTCTTCAACATGCATCAACATATTTATGTGGGTGAGGCTAATGGCTAATCTAATGTGCTTACACGCAGGTAACATGAGGAGATTATGATGATGACCCAGACAAGGAAGTTTGTCGCTTATCTAGAAAATGCTGGTTCATGTGGCGGGAGCTAAGACTATCTCAACAGGAGAAATGTAGAAGGGATAAAACCCCAGGTCACAGATTTCTTCAGGTCGCCAGGTCGCGGAGTCGTGTTCCATGTCAAAGGCTCGACTACGCGACCAAGCGACCCAGCCACTGGGTCGCAGGTCGCATATATTGCTCGAGGTCGCAAGTCGCTGTTCTGCCCGAGGTCACAAATCGCAGATTTGCTTGAGGTCACAGGTCGTAAGTTCCCAAAGGTCGCAAGTTGTAGGGGTCGCCGGGTCTCTAAGTCGCATCCCCTATCAAATGCCCGACGGCGTGACCCAGCGACTAGGTTGCAAGGTCACAAAACCTAGTCAGGTCGCAGGTCGCAGAACAGACTGGGTCGCAAGGCAGCCCAACGGTCAGGAAGATGAAAAGTCAAGGAAGCCCAAAGGGCAAGTTTTGTATTATAAATACTCCTTCGGGAGCTTGTAAAAAGATCTTTTGTTTGGGAATCGAGCTGATTATATTGTATTACCAGAGGATTATACATTTAAGCATTAATACAAGCATTTTGAAAAATCCCTTTGTGGATCTGGTGTTGTCTTATGTGTGAGCATTGTTGAGTATTATGTTTTTAGTTTCTAAACATATTTAGATTAAGGGAACTGTATCTTCAATTCACATCACAGTTGCATAACAGTTTGCTGAGTATGTTAATGGTGGTTGAGTTTATTTCACTTTCTTAACGAACGCTGATGGCTTTGTTTATTGGCATTTGTGTTACCATTGGCACAACAAGCTAGTACATGCATTATGGGCAGACAAACTAACAATTAAAAAATCAATTGGAATGTCTCCGTACCAGCTAGTTTATGGAACACATGCAATTTTTCCAACCAGTCTAGGAGTGCCAATCATGAAGCTGATCCAAGAAGTACAGTCTGAAGATGATGATATGACAAGAAGAAAACACCAGACTATACATCTACGACAAACCAGAGAGGAGGTATACATTAGAGCACAACAACTACAAGAAAACATCAAGAAGCTGTTTGACAAAAGAACTAAGGCAAGTGACTTTAAAATTGGTGACAAAGTATTGAAATGGGATTCAAGGAGAGAAGATAAGAGCAAACATGGAAAATTTGATAATTTATGGCAAGGCCCTTATCTTATTCAATCTGCTATTGGAAACAATGCCCTACAAGAATTGGATGGAGCTGAATATTTTGGAGGTCCTGTCAATGGCAGGATTCTCAAACATTATTTTTGTTAACTGATATTTTAGTTTCAAAGCTTTTTGTTCATTGTATATAACATTGCTTTTGAATTTGAAAAAAGAAAAAATACAAAAACAATAGAAAAAGAGAAAAAGAGGGCAGAAATAAAAGAAGAAAGGTACAACCCCATACCAAAAAAGAAAAGAAAACCTGAAAGTGTGCAAGCTTAAATGCCACTACCAAAAGAGAGCACTACTATTTAGTCATACAGCCTAATCATGACTAGGTAGATTTCAATTTACTACTGATAGGTTAGTGAATCAGATTTTCCAAATTGTTTAATTTTGGATTATCAGTAGACTAGATTAGGATAGAAAAAAAGAGGTTCAAACAAGCTTAAACTTGAACCAAGTAAAAAGGAAAAAGGATGACTCTAAACAGATCAAAATCTGAGTCATAAGAAGAAAGAAGGATGTTCTTAATTTTCAAATGTTAAGCCTTCACAATTTTGTTTTGAATTTCTGTAAATTTCAGTCTATGTGCAGCTTGTTTTTATGCCATAGTCTTACAACAAATCAGACAGCTTAATCTTGGTTTGCCTGTATTTAAATTTATGTTTTGGAATATAGAGAATAAGATCTGTCAGACAGCTTAATCCTGACAGGTAGTACCTTAGGTAGAGAATTTATGAGTTCAATTGTTTAATCTGAACTCATGGAATAAATAAGGGTAGATTTAGATTAGTTTCCTGCTTTCAAATAAAAGAATAAAATGTTGATGTCAAAAGGTTTGCAAGTCCAAGTGCACCTTATGAAGAAAAAAAGTTAGGACAAGTAGGCTATGTAGGTAGTTGTTTGGGGAAAAGAAATTTGTTTGCTGATACAAAGTACCAATCATCTTTTTAAGCAGCATGATCAAGTAAGAAAAGGTTGTCAAGGATAAGGCACAGGTCTGCATTTCAGAAATAAATTTCTGTGGTTCTTGACACCTCTAAGGAGCTTCCATCCCCAAGTGGAGCCACTGTTAGCCATCAATAAAATTTTGTCATAACTGATGATGGCTAAAGGAGGTCTTTAGTCTTCAAGAAACAAATTTTAAAGAAAAATTGTGAGTTCTTGAAGCCTTGTTGTGTACCTTGTCCAAGAGATCCATTTCATTGATATCTTCACTTCAAAACCTTCAAGAAAATCCCCGCTGTTATAAAAAAGACTGTTTTCAGACCCATTTTCCATTATTTTTTCCTTTTGAAAATACCTCTAAAAACCCTTTCATTTCACCCAATTTTCCCATTTTTACCCTTTATTTTCCCTCAAAATCCCCTTTGAACCTGATAAAATCCCTTTATTCTGATTTAAAACCCTTTTCCCCCCTATCGAAAACTCCAAAAATCCTCAAAAACCTTCATTTTCTGTCCAAATCCTTCATTTTAAAATATAAGGCCTTAAGCCCCTTTCGCTTAAGCTCGAGTCCCTTTTTCCACCATAAGACCGTGCTCTGTGACCAAGCGCATTGGCCCATCAGCTTTTCGCCGGTCCCCGCGACCTTTTTCCCTTTAAAAAGTGTTCGCCGCCGATGCGAAATCTTGATCGCATCTCCACCGTTGATCCTATTTTAGATCGACAACTCTTGCATTTCGCCTTCTCCATTGCATCACACCTCATCGTTCCATCGACACATCGCAAATTTCTAGTTCTCCCTCCCAGAAGTCTGCTCCGCCGATTGCCGATCCGCCGAAGTCAATCTCAACCATTGATCCACATGATCCGATGACTCCCATTGATCCCCTCTTTTAAATTCCGCCCAATAGTTTTCCGCTGCGCGCCAAAACTGCTGACGTCATCCGCTGGGTCCCACCTCTCTTCCTCCGCCGTTGATCTAACTCTCCCTAGATCGAACGGCTTGCGCTCTTTCGCATCGCCATCCTCCCTCCCGTCTATCCCCTACCAAGTCATTTCCGTGAATTGAATCCTGACCATTGATCCTCACCATTGAAAGTATCCCATTCAACCTTACGTCAGCCCCTTCCCTTTATAATTTCTCACCTCGACCACGTTTATCCTCGACGTATCTTCGCCGTTGATCCTCAAGATCGAACGACTCTCGCTCCATTGGGTCTTTGTTTTTTCCCGATCCCTCATCCACTATTCTAAATCTCCACTTTGATCTGGACTGCCCGTTCCTTTAGATCTAACGGCCCCCACCAAACCCCACCATATAATCCTGCTGGTCCCACCCGACCGCGCTGGGATTTTTCATCGTGTTTCTTCCAATCTCCATCGTTGATTTCCCTAGATCCAACGATCAACATTCCAATTCGTGCCCATTTCACCCAACCCATCCATAGTACATTTTGAACGCGAAACTTCTGGTTTTTGCAGAAGCCATGTGTCGAACAATGAACCATATCGCGCTCGATAAACCCATTATCGATTATGCCCAAACCTCGCGCGAATACCACTCCAGTTTTCTGCGAAACCGCTCATCGCCACTTCGCGCCATAATTCAATTTAAAACCCTAGTTCTGCCTTCCACCATGGGTTTTTCCACCTCCGCTGCATTCTTCATTTCTCTATAAACGCTCCTCCGCCTCTCCCGAGCCTCTGAAGCAGTTAAAACCAAATAACACAGGTTTTGTTTAAGTGTTTGTTGTTTATTGCAGGTTTTAATGGCGGTTAAAAACACGAAGTCATCCCACAGTCAAGGAATAGTGACAAAGGACGAGGGTGACAATCCTCAAAGGCCTGATCAAAGGAAAAAAGGGACATAAAGGGTTCATTTCCACATTTTAACCAATTGTTTCATAAGCATTGGTTACACATCAAAGCCCTCCAGCGCAAGCCACCTGTACATCAAATCGAACAAAGCAGTGAAGATCAGAAAAGAATCAAAGATTAAAGAGAAAGGATTAAAGACTAAAGCCTGAAGATTTTAAGGCTTAATCCAAAAATTAAAGGTTAAAGACACAATTGGAAACAAATTGATTAAAGCTAAATCAGTCAGTGCAGTGAATAAAGAAGAAAGATGATAAAGAAGGCCTAAAAGCATATCAAAGGCCTAATTCAGAGTTTAAAGAGCATAATGAAACAGATCAGCAAAAGACCGCTTCAAAATGCCAGATCATTGAAGCAATTAATCCCCCGGAAACCAAAAAGTGCCACCTACAGGCTTATTTACTCAAAAGCATACAAAGTTAAGGCATAGTCAGAGATATTTTTCAAAGACAGCTCGGAAGTTATTGCCAGCCTACCCAAAGGCTTCAAAGTAAAAAAACGCAGCCTAAGTTAATGAAAGTTAATGTAAAAATCAATTAGAAGAGTTAAGATATTAGAAATCTTCTCCATAAGGCTTCCCAAAGGCCGAGAAGCATTTACTATGTATTAATTGAACAAATAACCCTTTCTTTCACTCCACCTCCTCATTCTTCTATAAATACTTCACAAGGAGCCCATTGTAAATGTTGGTTGAATACTTATTGAATGTAAATAGTTGCTGAGGCTGTTGAAGCTCTATTAGTAATTGAAGAAAGATAGGCTGAGAAGATAAGTTTGAAGCTGTAAAGACCTACTGGACTTGAAGATTGTAATTGGTTTGAACATCAAATATACAAGCTGATTCATGGGATCCCGGTATATGTCAATGGTGATGTTTTTCTTACTGTAATTGTTGTTTTTCTTACACTTTCATACTTTCCACTTTCTTTGATAAAGAACAGGAAATACAGATTAGGATTTACTACAAAGTACCCTATTTCTCACTGATAAGCTTTATCTCTATGTTTTCTTCTAATTATTTCTTTGGGAATGATTTAAATAGAGTACAACCAGTCAAGGAACGTTGGTGAGCCCATGCCTTGCTGAGTAAAACCTGAGATGTTGTTCTTAAATGATCTTTTCACTGCATGCTAAGTAGAGTCCTAATCAAGGAAGTTTATGGTTAGCCCTGTCCCTTGTTTAGTCTTCAACAACTGTTTTCAAAGTTTCCCTTGAGAGTGTGCCGAAAGCAGGATAGATTCAAAGTTATTACTTGATCTTAGGCTATTCTTTTGTCTATCTTATATGTTTTCTTCTTTCTGAAGGTAATCTGTTAGATTGCTAGATTGTTGTCTGAAAAGTGTGCTTTAGTAAAAGTTTTCCCAAAGAGGTCTATGGTTTGCCCTGTCCTTTGGCCTGCTTCAAACATTTAATTTGAAAGGCTTTTCTTGTTTAGTGAAGTTAATATATTCTTAAATGGTTATTAGCTTTGCCTTTTTCACAACACTTTTAATGTTCCATATCACAAATCAACCTAAAGAGATCCTTTGATATAGATGACTTGCCCCATGGACCACTCTTGAAACTTGTTATGCAATTAAATCCTTTTGTGACTCCATAGCCCAGTGGATTGATACTATCTCTTACCTATCCTATCTGCTGAACCATTATTTCAACTTACTCACACCTTTACCCTTCAAAAGAATTCCTTTATTTTGATGATATCCTACCCAACCAAAACCAAAACAAATCCCTTGTGCTTCATAACTAGCCTAATATCATATCACAAGATTTAAAAGCATATCATTCTAAACATATATAAAGAGATCCCTCTCTGAATCCAGGAGGGCTAGATCCTAGGATTCCAAAGTGGTTCTGATGTAGGTCCTGTAGCATTTGTTCTTGCCAATCTTGCAAACTACGGGAGTCCTAATAGAGGTGGTGGATCCACCTTTTATTTATTTATTTATTTTTATATTTTTTTTTGCATACAGAATAAACCCACTGCTCTTTTTCTGTGAACTGAGTTCACCCTTGGTTACTCTTTTGGCACTCCTTGTCTTCTAATACATGAACTTCTTACTACCCACTTTCTCAAGTCCTTTTTACTTTTGTCTTGTTCATTTTCTTGGTCGAAAAAGTGAGGCTAGTTGCTAGATAAGGCTGAGGTTGCTCTACTACTGATTTTGGCTATATATATTTTTTTTCACTTCTCACACTTTTTAATGTTTTATTAAACTAAAATAGATTCAAAGAAAGGGTTAGATGATTGCATACTTGAGCCTTACCATCGATTTTTTTTTGCACTTGATATTGAAGCTGTTGTTGAAGTTGCATGTGGCGATTTGCTTGAGGTCCTTTTGGAGCTTCTAAGCACAAGAGGAGGAAGTCCAAGTTTGACTACCTTTGGCTAAAGTGTTGACCAAATTTTCTTTTTGTGCCAACTTGTTGTTTTTCTTCTTGCAAAGGTTGGAGAGCACCTGCATTCATTAGAGAGAGATATATGGAGAAATGCATTTTCTTTTAAAGGCTTACTAGCTGCCTCAATGAGGTTTTCAACTAGAAGGTCTGCCTAGGTGCCTCAAAGGAGGTTTTCACCTAGGATCATTTATTTTTCTCCCTCTTTTGTTTTTCCAACCCAATGACCGCCTCATTAAGGTTTTCAATCAGTGAGCCAATCTCAGATGCCTCGAAAGAGGTTTTCGCCTGAGATTTTATTCTTTCCCTTTTTTTTCTTTATCTTTATCTTTTTTTTTTTTTTTCACTTTCCTACTCTACTTGAAAAAAACAAAATATTTTTCAAGTATAGGAATACTTCCAATGGAGCCATGTACACATCAAGATGACAGATAAAATCATGTACACACTTGGAATACATGCTTTGACATGTACTTGAATATGAGAGATGAATTTCTTTGACTGGGATTGTGTCAAGTACTGTTGGAGAAGAGTGTGTTGCTGCAACTTAATGACTGTTTGGAACCATATGTCAATATAGTTGTGATGCCCCTAGTTCACTTGGTGAGTTGGATCACCTTGGATGTACTCTTCTATTATGGCAGTCAAATCTTCCTCTTTTTGCTGATTGTTCTCTTGAACACATGGAGGGAATGCTGGTAAACATGAGGGAACTTTCTCAACATCTGATTCTGATTTCTGCTCTTCATCAAGTGCAGCCCTCGATCTTTTGATCTCCTCATTTGGATCTTCTTCTTCTTGATGTTTTCATTCAATGACATTAAGAAAATCTCTTCTTTGCAATACATTTCTTGATCTAAGATGCAGACCATTTAGATCAAGTGGATATGTTTGGTAGTGTTTTACCTCAGCATTGTAAGTGAGCTGAGATATTTCGTTGTATGGGTTTGGAAATGTTGGTACAGGTAGTTGAGTGGGGGTGGATATATGAGATGGATGTGGTTGAGGTTGTGGTTGTGGTGGAGGTGGATGGTAGGGATAACATGGAGTCAGGTATGGAGGATATTGAGGGGAATATTGAGGATGTTGAGGATTTTCCCAATAAGGACCTTGCCAACCATGTTGCCAAGATTGGTTTTGGGGTTGAGATGGCCAAGGTTGCCAAGGAGGGAGTGTATCGCAATTATTTTGAGATGGACGTGAATAAGCTTGAAATTTTGAAGTGGGTCCTTGCATCATATCAAGTTGACTAGGCTACCAGGGTCTCCTTGAAGCTACATAACATAGCTTCTTTGCTGATTCCCTTGCTCCATTGTCTTCCTGGTAAAGTTCTTTAAACTTGGGGAATGATGAACAACATTTAGTAGCATATGATTCTGCATGGATAACAAAAATATCAGCATCTTCTTTTCGCTCATTTTGCATTCTTTACATTTCTACTTTTTCACTTAGATTGCTAAGAATTTATGTTTTAAAGTTGTCAAGCAAATTTCTAAGTTCATCTTGCCTTACCAATGTTGATGCTGACTTACTTACTCTTTCCCTTCCTATTGATAAGCACTTGCATTTTTCACAAATTTCTTCAAATGAAAATTGATATACATATCCTTTACTCATGAGATTAAGGAGATCAATCCACTCATCCCTAATTGTTCTAAGTAAGAAGGTTTTTAGTGTGTCAAATCCTAAATGATGCAATTTTCCCCTCTTAACATTTTACATGAACCTCTCTATTAGATTCTCAAGGCTCTCATCTTCTTCTTGGTTCATTCTAAAAATTTATTCTCTAAGATCACGATCTTTGTATTTTTCTAGAAATATATTTTTCATATCATTCCATGATCTTATTGAATTAATACCTAGACTCATGAGCCATTTAAGAGCTCTATCCTTCAATGTTGCAGGAAATAATCTCAGTTTTTGAGTGTGTGATAAGGAGCCATAAGACCTGCAAAGTATCTCAAATTAAAAGAGAAATGTTTCTGGATCCTCTGTCCTCATACCATGGAAGTTGGGAAGGAAATATGGAGGGATGTTCTTCATATGTACACTAATGTCCATGTCTTGAATGGGAAACCCAATAATATCTTCTTCATTGTCATCATATCCATCCATCTCTTCTACCTTTAAAAGTGTATGGTGATGTGGTTCTTACTGCACCACGTGGTCAAATGGGGGGGGAGGGGGTGGTATTGGAGAAGCATAAAATTATGAGTATCTCTACTCCTATGAGGCATGAAAATCAGATCTTTTTGTATTTTTTTTTAATATTTCTGAAATGGCATGAAAATAAAGGAAAGCATAAAAGAATGCTAAAAACAAAATCAAAGCATCTACTAGACACCTCCCCGGCAATGGCGCCAAAAAGTGGTGAGCCGTGGTATTGCACCAAGAGTGCTGCAACTCCCAGGGGCTACCGCTACTTTACTTTATCAACCCAAAGATCGTACAAACTTGGAGGTGATAGTGCTATATACACTGCATATGAACTTTGTTCATGTCATCCTCTTCTGCTTTACAGAAGGGTGTTATTTCTTAAACTATGATAAAAACTGAAAAGTAAATTGTTGAAAGGAAATGACAGAAAGGAAAATAAACTAAATTGCTGAAAAGAAATGACAAGAATGAAACTAATTTAATTTTCAGAAAAGAAATGACAAAAAGGAAACTGATTTAACTTGCTGAAAATAAATGGCAGAAAGGAAACTAATTCTAAACCACACTTAACTTCGCCAAATGGCTAAATGCACTCTACTTATCCTCTGGTCTATCTACGATGCTTCTACCCATGGAACTAAGTTATCCATGACTTAATTTTGATTTAAAAAGTGTGATTTGCAGCATGGAGGAGAGAAAAAGGGCTAAAGAGGCTAATGGAGGGCTTAACACAAGAAACAGGGCTTAGAGGTGGAAAGAAGGGGTTTAAACTAGATTAAGACTCTATTATAGCGCAAAAGGATTTGGAGCAGAATAAATTGAAATATGCGATGGCAGAGATGCGATGTGGAGGTGGGACTGATATCACAATCGCGATATCGCGAAGTTGGATCGGTAAGCATTAAAGGGAACAGGATAAATAATGCGATGTGTGAAGTGTAGCGGAGGAGAGCGGCGAAGTGTGATAATAATATCACAATCGGCAAAAGAAAGCGGTAAGTCTTGGTGAAAAAGGTGCGAAATGCGATTTGCGATGGGTGACGTGGTGGTGGGACCTTCGGTGGAGCTCAATCTCAATATCGCAATTGACAGTTGGAGCGGTAAGTGAAAACAGGAACAAGCGAAATAATGCGAAGTGCGAAATGCGATATCGCAATTCGCAATATCGCAAATATGGAGGAATAACGGAAGTGTTGTTTAGAAAAGACTACGAAGTGCGATTTCAGAAAGGAGATGTGATTGTGGTCGAGCGAAAAGGAAATGCAATGCATTTGCGGTAAGTCTCGAAAGAAAAAGGGGGAAGGTGCGATCTGCGACATGTGATATCGCAATATCACAATCAAGTGGTAAGTGTTAAAGTAAAAGGAAAAAGTCGCGAAGTGAAATTTACAAAGTACGGTAGTGGGGATTTCGAGGAGGAAAGGCAGAGTTCGAACTTAGACGGTTTTTCAAGCATTTTGTGACTAAAGAAGGTCAGGCAACCGTGACTGATAAAAATAAAGGAATACGACGGACTGGATGGCTCAAGTGTTTTTATGAATAAAAGGGTCGGTGCAGCAGTGAGAATAAGAGAGAAAAAGCGGAGATGGAGGGCGTAAATATAGTGCGCAAAGCGTAATAGCAGAGATGGAAGGGAGATGGAAGACAAAGCCGGAGGTGTTGGAGAACTTCCCTTTGGGATATACTGCCCGTACATGGTACCAACCTACCTATTTATGGAAGAAATACAGACAATATGTTCATGAAAATACAAGCAGTGATCTAATCTATTTCTAAGAAATCATAAGCAAGAAAGCATTTTTGGTCTGTGGGAAAAGGTCTACCTTCCTCGAGCTCTATTGACAGAGTTGAGAGGGGAAGGCTAGCGTCACAAATTTATGGAGTTTATCAACTATTCTACCACTTTGTAAGCAGATTAAATCTACAACAAAATACAATGGGAAGTGAACTAAAACATAAAAAAAAATACAAGCAAACTAGCTAAATGTTCAGAAGAAAAACTAGCTAAATGACATGAAAGAAAAGAATGGAAACAATAAAGAAGTTGAGGCACATGGGTTGGTCCCTAACCCACGAGTCCAGCTCTCTGGAAGTAGATCAGTAGAAAGTCATTTGAATACTCATTGCATTAAAAATAAAGTCTTATTACATCCTGAAGGTCTTAAACAACAAAAGCCTAATAGTTTGCAGCAAAAGTTCTGAATGGAATCGAATCCCCTGGAATGGAGTGGAAATCAAATAGAATCAACTCACTGGCTAACTAAATCCTTCCTAGCTCTAGATCTACTTTATTTATTCTACAGGTCAGCTACCAACAACTTCCTTGGAAATGGTGATTGAGTTCACTTGACTCCCAGTAAACATAGATCGAGTGCTCTTCGTCTTCAGTTTCTTGGCTACCTCTTGGAATTCGAATTGCTGGAGACTCCAAGTGAAGTATGGCTTGAGTGCACTTGGTCTTGAGTTGCTTGGCTGCCTTTGAGAGTTAAGGATGGTGGAAAAACCCCTTGAATCTCTCCAATATTTCTCCCTAATTTCCTGATATTGTGCTCATTTATTCTTCAATATTGATCTTCTAGTGGCATGGAGCAAGTCCCTAAATCATCTCCTTCTCAAAATCTGTATATCTGCCAAATATTCTCACAATATTCCACAAAAATAACCAATATTAGGCAAAAATATGCAATTGCCTTTAAACCTTCATAAGAAAATATTGAAGCATAAGAAAACATTATTAAGTGTAGAAGGAGAGATTTAATATATCCTTTTATGTGCATAAGGAAGGTATATGGGCCTAAGAAAGGTTAGATGGGACTTATTTTATGTCTAATTTAGAGGCCCATCACAACGTTCATACAAGTTATCATCTAGAGTGAGTAGTTGCTCACATGATTAGCAAATGGTGGCTTGCGCACTAATGGTGGTGAGTGAATCAGATGTAAAAGATTTTTACATAATAGAAGAGATGATGACATATACTATTTATCGATGGTGGATTTTACCCTTGTGGTTTTTGTTAGCACTCTGTAATTTCCGAAGGCTGGAGACAGAACCATAGAGTGAAACATCAAAAAAACTTTGGAATCCAGGACCTAGCCTTCCTGGACTCACAGAGGGATGTCTCTATTAGATATAGCTTGATAATTATAAGTGTTGATATTAGGCTAGTTATAGAAATGAGGTTTGTTTGAAGATGTTTGGTTGAGGTAGCAGAAGAGGACCATTGGGCTATGGAGTCCAAGCTATGGAGTCCAACATGTGTGAGAAAACTCAAATAGATGGATAATTGAGGTCAGGTGCAACCAGGCAAGCTAGCCATGTCAATGGATCTTTACAGCTTGTGAAATGGAAAGGAGGGAGAGATTAAGGTTCAACTTAAATGTAGAGCAGACCTTCTCTGAATTCTTCATTTAGGTTTCAAAGGAATCAATGGGAATGCAGAGCAGACCGTCTCTAAATTCTACATTCCAATCTTAGAAGAAAACATAATGTACTGTTTCAAGACCGTGCAGGGTACCCTATGGTAAATCCTACACAAAACTTTCTACCCGTAGTAAAGAAAAGAAAACAATATGAGAAAACAGGAGAATAACAAATTACATGGCAAAAAACTTCACCACAGAGCATAACATAAGAATATGGAAAAAAACATACTCATTCTTTCATTCAATAGAGAGTGTTTACAATCACCTGATTCTGTTAAAATGGTTTTCCCTCTCCGGGCCTCCTCTACACTGCTAATGCATACAATATTTATAAAAAAATCAAGTCGGCTAGTCTTTTTACTGCAGTAATTCCATTCAAGCAAAACTAGACAAGTGGAAACATGCAGGTGGTGATAAGAACACCTTGGCCTGCAATAGTGGCTTTCGAAAATCTGTTGTTAACTACAGAGTGGTTGGAAACTGGTTCAAGTGACACCTCAGAGGTGGCCCATAAAGTATTCCTGACATCTGGCCTTGCTCTTCAAAAAATCGGTGTTGGGAAATTAAGTCTGGTGTAGCGCTGGCCACTTCTCATTGATTGGTGTCGGTGCTGGTGCGTTCTGCTGCCCCTTTAGTCTCTACTGTTTTCTCTCTGCGTAAATGCCCGAATCGACTTTTACCGTATTTTTCTTTGTGATGTTCAGCTCGCCCTGCCTTTTTCTCCTTTTTCGGGTCCTACCTGAGTCCTCCTGCCTTGAGTAGGCTATTTCCTCATAAATGGCGCACATATCTTATATGCTTGGTTGTGGAGGGATGGCAGTTGGTGGACGTGGCGCAGTAGTAGTGGTAGTGGTCAAATGAATACAGAGGTAGTTTGGAAGCGAGCGAAAACAACTTTTCGGAGGGGTTCTTAGGTGGTAAGCGATAATATAGAAGGGGGGTGCGAAATGACAAGGGGTAGACACATGGAGGAGTGGGTGGTATTGGATACCACCCATTTCGGACCCCCCCTATGGTTAAATTTCATAAGCTAAGGGGTGGTGCGAAATGCACTAGGACCGCCGGATGAGGAGGGGTTGCTTTGAGATGGAGGAAAGATGGAGGGCGATGAGGAGAAGGTAACGACGTGGTGGTAAGGTGGGACTAGACTCAAACCTTTCTGTATTTTTTGCTACCCGAGCCCTTTCAGCCATTTTCAACTCTTTTTGAATCCAAACAGCATAAAAAACCATTCACTAGGACTTGAAATCCTTTAGGCCTTTGCTATGAAATACATCGCATTCACGCCAACATCGCACTTCGCACGACGTAGAACTTAAAATTTACCCTTCTCATTTTAATCTTTAAAACTTGTGATGCACTATTTGCGATCGGGCCCCACCGGACATCGTACATCGCACGTCAGCATTTTTAACATTTAACTTGGTAGCGAACTTGTAAAACTTGCAATGCGCGATTTGCGCTCGGGTCGCATCGCAAGTTGAATATTTTAACTTGTGGGGGTTAACTTTTAAATTTTGCAAAATGCAGAAGATTTTTTATGAATCGACAGAAAGTTTAAGGCGGTAAGTATTATGGAATTTATATGATATTCATATGAATTGCAACGGCTTATGAAGCGGGAGCGGAGCTGCGGAGGTGGGGTCGGTTTATCGCATCGCAAAACGAAATGGATAAACTTGCGAGCGCACACAATGGTAAGTCAAATGATGATGTTGCAATCGCAAATCGGCGATCGCAACATTCATAGTTTAGTTTCCATGCCAAATATATAAAGTTTGCGAAATGCGATGAGGGCCCACTTTTGACCGCGATCGGGAATTGGGTAGCGGAACAAGGGAAAAGTAATGAAAAGGGAAATTTTAATGTTTTTCAAAGGAAAAATGAAACAGAAAGGAAAGGGAGGCGGGGATTGGGTCCCACATTATATCACATCGGTGGTTTTATAAGTTTTGGCATTTGATTTATAACACAACGTTGCGACGTCGATATGGGATGAGGTATAAGGGGTCCCACCAAACGTTTTAAACGAGTATTGTTATATATATATATATATATATATATATATATATATATATATATATATATATATATATATATATGATATAATGATAAGGTTTAATATTACATAGATGTTCATGGGTGGCAGAGCTTATAATTATAAAGTCTAAAACTTTATAATAAAAGGGTTTATAAAGTAATAAGCACCAAAATTTTTATCTATGTGGGTTTTTGGGGAGGTTTGAATGGGATTTAAAGCATGGGAGAATATGGAGGAATGGAGGAAGGGAAAGAGGGTGAATGAAACGAGGACATAAATGAAGTTTGATCCCCATTACACCTTATCAACAACACTTCCTTCCTTTATATTGGATGGAGAGGCAGATTGATTCCTTTGAAGCTCTTTACAATCAGGAGTTCCCTTTCTTTCTCTGAAAATAAATGATGGAATTGCAATATTATTTTCAGTATGAAAAATATAATAAATGATCAGTCACCTTTTGATACTGTGAAATATAGGAGTCTAACAGTGGCTCCAACTGGGGATGGCATCTCTTTTAGAAGGTGTCAAAAACATTGTAGTCTAGCGGCCTGATCCATTGGGCTGATCCCAAATATGCAACTCGTTCTGCTTCAAAAACCTTTGTGGCTGAGCAGGCTCAGTTCAAAATCAATAATCTCTACAAACTGAAGCCTGGAAAATAATTCTACTTAACACTGGAAAGCAATCTGGAACTAGAACTGGAAAGATGCTCAGAGTACTGAGCTTATTGGCACACCTACCTACCCTACTCTATTGAAATTGTTGTTCTTCTAAATGATACAATAGTTCCAGTGCATCCAATAAAGTAGCAGCATAAAAAAATGGACAACTTGACTTCTAGTTAGGAAAATCAGTAGTATGACTTGATTATGTGTCCTCATAACCAAATTTATAATATGAAATGGCAACTGCTGATGTGCTTGATCTTTATAAAGAGTACATGTTTGAAAATTTGAACTAAGAAGAACCTCCATATACTCTGCTATAGGATCACTTAAAGCATGATGTATAATACCTGCTTTTATGCCTTTAGTGACTAGTTTATCAGCTGTATCCCCATTATTAAACCTTGAAACCACATCTTCGGTCTAGGAATTGAAATCACAATCATCCTCAATACGTAAGTCAAGAGGTAGTACAATTTCCTCTTTCTTAGGGCAAGGGAGACTTTCCAAGAATTCTCTAAGATCTTGGAAATTATATGATTGAATTTGAGAATTCAAAAGTTCAATATTAGTTTCATATATTTCACTAACTAACACCAGAATTTTTTTTTTAGCTTCGGGATTAAATTTTCTTGAATTCAAAATGAGAAAGACAACTGCTAGAAAATATTCATCAAGCTAAAATTTTGATAACTGATTCCTGAATGTATTTAGAACTTCATTAGATAGAAGGTCTGCCACAAACCTTGTCATCTTGTTCAGTAGGAATTCTGGTCAGCATGCTGCGGAGTCGCTGTGAATGCTCAAAAGCTAGGTTCTTTGAATTGTGGAGTCACTGGGTGAATAATGCAGCCTTCTGGTGTATGGTCACTGTCCACCATCAATGATCAAATCTGAAAATTGATGTGCTTTATGAGTTTCTGAAGGAACACTAAGATTTTTTTAATAAGTGTTCCCTAGTGGAGTCGCCATTATGTTATCACTCTGTAATTTCTGAAGGCTGGAGATAGAACCACAAATTGAAACATCAAATCAACTGTGGAATCTAGGACCTAGCCTTCCTGGACTCAGAGAGGGCTCTCTCTGTTAGATATAGCTTGGTAACTATAAGTGTTGATATTAGGCTAGTTATAGAAATGAGGTTTGTTTGAAGATGTTTGGTTGAGGTAGTAGAAGAGGACCATTGGGCTATGGAGTCAAACAGGTGTGAGAAAACTCTAATATATGGATAAATGAGGTCAGGTGAAACTAGGCAAGCTAGGCATGTCAATGGATCTTTAGAGCTTGTGAAATGGAAAGGAGGGAGAGGTTAAGGTTCAACTTAAATGCAGAGCAGACCTTCTCTGAATTCTGCATTTAGGTTTCAGAGGAATCAACAATAATGCAGAGCAGGCCGTCTCTGAATTCTACATTCAGGTATCAAAAGAAAACATAATGTATTGTTTCCAGACTGATCAGGGTACCCTATGGTAAATCCTACACAAAAAATTCTATCCGCAGTAAAGAAAAGAAAACAGTATGAGAAAGCAGGAGAATAACAAATTACATGGGAAAATGCTTCACCACAGAGCATAACACAAGAATCTGGAAAACATCATACTCATTCATTTATTCAATAGAGAGTGTTTACAACCATCTGAGTCTGTTACAACAGTTTTCCCCCTCTGTGCCTCCTCTACACTGCTAATGTATACAGTATTTATAGAAAACTTAAGTCGGCTAGTCTATCTATTGCAGTAATTACATTCAAGCAAAAATCGACAAGTGGAAACATGCAGGCACTGATAAGACCATCTGTTGGACGGATAAGTCATTCTTGCGGACAAGACAGACCTCCCAAGTTTCCTACAGACAGCTAGCAACAAACGGACAAATAAAAACTATTTTCTCTAGATATTGTTTGACATGGAATTAATTATAACAGGGTTTTAGAAACCTACTTGTAGTCCAACTCTGATCTTCTTTCCAGTGGCTTGAAGAAAGTCGTCGTCAAGGATATGCAATCACAAACACAAGAAAATATCAAAAGCACCTGTATAATAAATCAATTCATGCATCAAACATCTATGAAGATGATCAAGGAATTCAAGAAAAGAGATAATCAATTAAATAACCCATTGAGAAAACAATATTCATTCGTATTAACTTAAATAAAGAAGAGCCTTACAACCATGTTCGCCTTGATGTCATACAGGCCTTCCTGGGGTCCGGAACAGGCGTTTACTTTACTCTGACAAGCCTTGCACTCTCTCAGCTAAAAGTAGATGGGTGTGTAATCATTCCCATATAATGATGGCTATGAGAGTACGATTTTCTATAACATTTCTCCTAAAAAATTCTCCAAGTCTAACTCATGAATTGTAACCCTTGAAGCTGCATTATGGCTTCAATTTATAAGAAAAGCGAGGAGGTTATGGTTCCCCTCAAGAAGGGATAGAATGCTCTTTTGAAGGGATTGGGCTCCATAAATCAAGGGGTAAGATCCCATAATGGAGGAATGAACATACATGATAGAGCGAACCTTCAGCCGGATAACTGCTTCTAGAAGCTTCCAGATTTGATTGCTAGGCTTCTAAATGTTATTTTCCGCCTTTGTTTTACCTTTTACAGGGGTCCGCACCTTTAATAAATAAAAAGTGCATTTAGCTCCACATCATTTAGAGCAAGAAAGTGCGGCACCGCAGGCAATGTTAAGAGAAAGTGCGGTACAAGTGTTTTTTAGACTTTTATGAGCTTTTCTCTTAATTTCAAAGCTTGAATTTAGGAACTTTGATGTTGTAGACTTCTAAGGGAGTACTTAAAATGTCATGGTGACAAATTTCAGTGTAAGAAATTTCCCCCTAAAGTGCAAAGTCTGAGAGCATTCGAAGAGTGATGTGCTTTATCATTTCAAGGATTAGCCTGTGGACACCCCAGTCGAAACCCTGTAAAAACATTCAATGCAAAACATATATATCATCACTGAGGTATGCATTCCCATACTCAGATCAAAACTAACTAAACTTGTTTTGATACAAAAATGATTTTAATATTACATCAATAGTGTAGACACAACATGGGCGCAACCATCTGTAATGAATAGTCTACTGCATAATGAACAATAAAACTCCTCGCAGCCTGGATGGTGGAAACTAGATCCAGGGTCTTGATTTCTGCTTCCCGAACTAGTACGATTCTATCCATGCGATTAAATGTGTTGAAGTCGAACATGGTAGAAACCACTTGATTACCAATCAATGATGTGAACTATTAACAAGTGTGAGAGAAACCACCAATAATGACAATGGCTCTCAAAGTACTCAGTACAATCCATGAAATGTGAATAAGTGATCTGAAGTCGAACATTTCACAGAATCATTCGATCGAAGGTCAATGATGCAACCTGTCGTCTAAGGCGAGAAACCTGCCATTAAGGCATGCAGATTCCAAGGTACTGACGGATTCTAGATCAACTTCCTAGATGATGAGCTGTCGTCGATAGAAAGTGATCCGTCGTAAGCAAGCTCATGACATGAAACCATAGATCAAGTTTTGAAGATTTTTTTTTTTTTTGGCAAGCATTGACTCAGGGATGGTCAAAGCGAATGGAGACATGTTTGTAGATGAATGGTTTGTTTGAATGTCCTCTTGAACACATAACGACACTGCAGATGGTTTGGTGATAGTGGCCCTAAGCTAATACCCAGAAACTGGCTGAAGACCTTCAATGTGGTTTGATTAACTGATAGGCAAAGGATTTCCCAACCCAAGTAGAAGTGTGAGAAAAAGTGTCGTGTTCAAGAGTGGTGTAATGCTTTTACAAATCAAAGTGTAACGAATGAATCTATTTTTTCTCTTTTCCCCCACCATTTTTGGCAAGTACCTCTTTATTTTTTGACAAGTTTGAGGAGGATAACATTTTCTTGTTTATAAGCTCATCCTTCGGATGAGTCCAACTTAGTTTAAAATCGAACCCTAAGAAGGAGTGGTCCGTTCCTGTTTAAAATTGACAGGTCCTTTACTGTTAAATTTTAACGAGTCCAGTATAGGAGAAACTTGGTGTTTTTCATTTTTAGGGAGTCAGAAGAAAAACTTAAGAAAATTCCATGGGTATAATTTTTTGTAAATTTAGTCTTTGAGGCTCGAAAAAGGATAAAATAATGCGGGAGAGAACTCTGTTGACCATGATTAGTCAACGTATACCTTTTTTGTAAATAGTCCATTTCAGTTCGGAAAAGGGGTAAACTTATACTGAAAGGATGACTGTTCATTTCCTTTAATGAGTTCGAATAGTCAAGTACTCAACAATCTTTTCATTTTTAGAGAGTCTGAAAAGAGCTTAAAATAGGACTCCATGGTTTCACTTTTTCCTAAATTTTAAAGAGCCCAAAAAAGTGATAAAATTATACTCTTCATAAAAAATGATCATTTTGCCTGAAAAATTTGGTATTCTGCGCAAAAAACTCAAAAAATTTAACATACCTGTTTCAATAATAAAAATATATTGAAAAATCATCTTTTAAAGTGAAATATAAACAAATTTAAATTTCATTTATTCGAAAAAACTTATAAAAAGGAGTTTTTCAAGTTCATTTTTACCGTTTGAGTTTGGATTGAAAATTTTAGAGCTTTTGGCAAAAAACGTTTCGGAGAAGATTCCAGACAAACCGACAGTTGAAATCGAAAACCGTCTGCTCCATGTAATCCACATCCTCTTTTCCTTGCATTTCATCCATTCATTTTCTTAAATTAGGGTCTAAATTTCATTTTTGGGAGGAAAATTGGTTTAAAAATCCGCCCTCGGGGGTCCGCATGTAGGACGCTAGGTACCTGCGGACCCCGACATTTTCTTACAAAGGAAAATGTCGAGGCTCTGCACTTTTAACACAGAGCTCGTGCAGAGCTACGCACTGTCTCTGAGCGTAAAGTGCGGGGGTGCCGTAATGAATTTAAAAACAAAATTTCCTCCTAAACTACCCAAAATTTTTGTTTTAAAATGATTCTAAACCTTCATTTTACTCATTGTAGGATATTTACAAAGCTCATTTGGCGAGAACGGGAACATGATGAGGTAGATGAAGCAACAATGATCCATAAACCTACTTTGCAAGTTTTAAGAGCATGCGGGATTTTCAAATTCTAGGCTATCAGTGGCATGAGAGCTCAAGTAGATCTTCTCACTTGGTTGGGACGATCAGGACCACTGTTTCGTGATTGGAGGCCACCAGCTCGAAATTGAGCTGGAGGACATACATTTTTTGACTGGTTTGTCTAAGAGAGGCGAACCACTTTCTCTATTTGGGGCTAGGTCAGGTGGCCAGTCTGTTTCCAGCCTGCAATTAGAGTTTTGTAATGATGAAGCCAATCCTAGAGACAAACGGATTGACATTAAAACTATCATCCGTCCCGAGTTAAAAGTGGTTGGATTTACCGTTGTCAAGTTGTGCGGAAGTGCAACTTTGCATGTAGCTACTGGATCTCAGATGCGGATTGCAGTAGATTGTTTCTGAGGCACCATATTCAACTGGTGCGAGGCAGTGTTGGCTAATGTGAAAGGCCAACTTACCAGAGCAAAGAATGGGAAGTTAAACAACTTCGGATATGGATCTATTGTAGTTACCTTTGCTCTAGAGAGGATTCCTATGTTAGCCCCGTAACATATTCCTGTTGATGCTGGTAGACCTCGAGAGCCTCGAATGGTTCAATGGGTTGCTTTTATGGCCCATCAGAACGAGGGTGGGGAGATTGTTCGATTTCCCTCGACTTATTTTCGTTGGTTAGAACGCCAACTTTTTGTGATAGAGGATTTTCCTTATGCGGGCATGGATTTCTGCAGCGACTGGGATATGCTACTTCCTCCAGGAGCTCAGTGGGATGAGTCAGGTAAAAAATCTCTTTGACATGTTCTAATATCTAATTTTTATTTTGTTTTTAAATCGTCCAAAACTGATAACAAAAATTTCAAATACAGATGTGGGTCCACGTCGACTAGCCACTCTCCGCCCCTTTGACCGGAGGTAAAGGGATGCAGCAGCAGCAGGACCACCACAGGATCAGACAACATAGATCCTGACTGATTTAGAACATCATTTGGAGCAGCTAACTATGGATGTTCCTCAGACCACCATATATGACATTCCACTCCGTTTACTGAGATACGTCGTTGGTGTTCCTGGACCATTCAGGAGATTTTTGTGTAGAGTGGCACGAGCAGTAGTGTATTATCATGATCATCACCACGGATAGTGGATGATTGACTGTATAGGCTCATTTTTGTATCACTTTTTTCCGATCATAAGGCGTTTTTAACATATGATCGAAGACGATGTACTATTTTTTGAACACTACATCTATATTATGATATACTATTATTTCCAGTTACCTGTTCAATCATGTTATCAAATGTTGATTTACTATTTTATTATTGCAAATGTCTGTTTATAACACTAGAAGTTATTGCATCTGCTAATGTGTTTAAATTTCTTGGAATGTGTTGATACTCAATATAATCGAACTCTCGTTCCAAGAGACGAACCCTTAAAAATAATCTTAATAATACTGGGTTTCTAATGGCATATACTCGGTTTAACTGTAATACAACGATTTCAGAATCTAACCTAACGATCAAACTCTGAATTCCAAATGAAATGGATTCTGACAATAATTCAATAACTGCACTATATTCAGCAATATTGTTCGTTGTTTTACCGAGGCTTACCCCATGCATAGATACTAACTCGTCAGTGGGTGAATAAATAATCCAAGCCGCGGAAGATATGTTCCGTGTACTACGACAAGCGCCATTAGTAAAACCAATATATGTTTTGAAAGGACGTTGACATCTGCGATATCAAGAGTAATCCAGATAAGCAGGAATAGTAGTAAAAGCACACTTAAGCTAGGCACACGTTTCTAATTTATAGCACCCCAGCTAGAAAGTAACTAATATACAGAGAAGATCTCCACACAAAAATCAAGCGTAATATCTCTTCAGATAAAGTCCTTTTCTGGGTTTACCTAAAGAGACCCCATCAAAATCAATCAATTCATAGGCCCCTTTTGCAAGCTATTGCTTGACAATATAAGGACCATGCCACATGGGTTCAAATTTCCCAGCCCCTAGTTATCGTTGGCTTGATCATAAATCAAAACTAGGTCTCCTTCTGAAAAATTACGCGGGGTAACACTTCTATCATACTGAGCTTTCATTCTTTTCGCATGAGTCTCGGTAGCTAATGCAGCGGTGCGCCGATTCTCATCTAATTGAGCCAAGTATAAAAAACGTTTCTCCTCTTCAGAAGTGGCTGGTAGTAACTCTATGGCTAGTTGGAGTGATGGTATCTCGCATTCAATGGGTAATACTTCTTCTAAACCGTAAACTAGTTGAAAAGGGGTAAAACATGTCAATGTTTTTGCTGAGGTTCGATATGCCCAAAGTGCTGAAAAGAGCATGGTATGCAAATTCGACTTATGAATTCCAATGATTCGTGTTATCATGGTGACTAAAACTTTATTAATTGCTTTAACTAAACCATTAGCCTGCAGATAATATGGTGTAGAATTGTCATGGCGCAGGCCAAGTTGGTCTGTTAACTCGGTCATCATGATATTTCGAAAATGGCTCCTGTGATCAGTAATTATTGCTTGAGGTACACCGAAACGAGCAATCACATGATTGAATACGAAAGTAGCTGCAGTTTTTCCATCTGCCACAAATGTAGGCATCGCCTCGGCCCATTTGGTAAAATAATCTACTGCTAGAATAATATACCCATGCCCCCCGGCCGAGTGAGGGTTACATGTAAGGAATTCAATGCCCCATTTTGCAAAAGGACCAACAACAATTATAGGATGAAGAGGAGCAAGTGGTGCACACATTTTTCGATTGAATATTTGACAATTATGACATTTTCAGATCGCATAAATACAATATTTAAATAAGGACGACCAGAAATAACCTGCGCGCAATATATTTTGGGCTGTGGCGTACCCAGACATATGACCGCCACATGCTCCAGAGTGACAGTCATTTAAAACCTTTTCGGCTTCTTCATGGGTTAGAAAACGTCGAAAAACTGAGTCCACACCACGACAGTATAGTGTGTCTCCAACAATATGATATTGTTGAGATTGGAAACGTATTTTTTGTCGTTGCGACTGCGAAATCTGAGGCCAAAAAGATTGGGTCTGAAGATAAACAATAATATCTCCATACCAAGGATCAATGGTACTAATAAGAAACAAGGATTCATCCGCGATTGGTTGTTCCGCCATAGTTTCTGTATCAGTACGTAGGAAATCACACATAAGTTCAAAAAATATCAATGATTTCTTGGATTTGGATTTTTCAAACTCCAAATCAAACTCCTGTAGGATAAAAATCCATTTGGAGTATTTTCCCCCTAGCAATTGTTTGGTCAAAATGTACATCATAGGGTTACAATCAGAGATCACTGTTGTTTTGCGTAAAAGTATGTAATGACGAAAATGTTGGACAACTTGAACAGCTGCCAAGGCCAATTTCTCCACATGTGAATATTTGATCTCAGTTGGATGCAAATTTCGACTAAGATAGTAAATCACATGTTCACCATGGAATTCATCTTCCTGAACTAAAACCATCCCTATCGTGGAATCAGAAGCGGCGAGGTACAAAAAGTAATCTTGGTTGTAGTTGGGAGGATGCAGTAACGGTGCATGGGTCAATGCGTTTTTCATAGCATCAAAATATCTATCAGCAACCTCATCCCAAAAGAAAGGAATATTCTATTTCAACAACCTAGTGAAACCTTTCGTTAACTCGGCGTAGTTAGGAATGAATCGTCGTAAAATTTTTTCTTTCCCTTGCAAAATTTGGAGGTGGTGAAGAGTAGAAGGAGGAGGTAAATTGATGATTGCCTCAACCTTCGATGGATCAACACGAATGCCTACCTTTGATACATTAAATCCCAACAATCGTCTGCATTGTACGCAGAAAACACATTTGTGAGGATTCAGACGAATCTTATAATGCCCACATCGTATAAAGATGGCTCTTAGATGAGTAATATGATCTGCTCTGCATGAAGAATGAGCAGGAAAATCATCGAGGTAGGGTTGCACAATGTGCTTAATGTCGTGAAATGCATAAGACATAGCCCTTTGAAAAGTGGCACCAGCATTCTTAAGGCCAAAAGGTAGTTTGCGATAAGAAAAAAGTTCCCCATGGACAAATGAAAGCTGTTTTAGGTTGATCTGCAGGGAGTATGTTGATTTGATTGTAGCGGAAAATCCATCCATGAACGAGAACATTTCACTTCCAGCACAATCTTCAATAATTTGATCGATGTAAGGGGTTGGATAATTGTCTTTTGGACAATATTGATTTATATCCCTATATTCGATACATATTCGTATTGTTCCTTGTTTCTTATTGACTGGAACAATATTAGATACCAAGTCTGTTAACAGGCTCAGATAAATAAACCCTGCACGAAGTAATTTTTCAACTTCGGCTTTAATAGCGGCAAATTTTCTCGTATGTATCTGACGTAATCTCTATATAACGGGTTTAGCATCCGGGTATGTCTTAATTTCATGAACAACAATCGACGGATCGATTCCTGGCATTTCTTCATATGACTAGGTGAAAATGTCGCAGAATTCTTGAAATAGGTCTTTATATGCTTGGATTTCATTAGTCGTACAAGAAGCACCTATATGAATGTTTTCAACAATTCCAGGTTTTACTGAAATGTCAAGAGGAACCGTTGTAGAAATATTTTCTAAATTCAATTCAGAATTGATATGTGAGAGAGGATTATGAGGTTCTTTGACATAATCAGTGGTAAAAATGGAGGAAAAATCATTCTCAAAATGATCGAGATCAGGTAAAAACGAAGACCTATGATGAAGATCTTCCCATGGTAACTCATCTACCGACAATAATTCACCAATATGTTCATCAGTATTGAATACTTGTTGAGCAGGATCCGGAATTGGTGTTGAAGCTAAGCTCGATATTGAAAATGACTCCTCATTGATCACATTCATTGGATCAGATTCAGTTGAAGGAGTATCAGAAAATGACTGTACATTTTGATATGCTAACTCAAAAGGACTCAAAGGCATCGGGCCATCGAAAGAATCCAATTCTGATTCTGAAGGTACTATCGAAGGATCATCAAAGGAAATAGTACTTGATGTAATCATATTGATATTAGCAATAAGAAGTTGTCGTTGGGAGCAGGCAGGGAAAAAGTTCCCAGTAAAGCCGAATATTTAAGAAAACCTACACCGACATCCTTATAAGGGATAGTTGATTTTCCGATATGTTGGATGCTATCAGTAGAGGCTGGGTCGGATGAATAATATGAGAGCTGATCTATTTTAATGATATTTCCTTTATGAGGAAACATGATGAGACGAAAGATCGATGATACAACAACAGTCATGGCGTAAGACCAACTGCGACCTAGGAGAAGGTTGTAATCGAGAGGGGCATCAACCACTTCCACATCTAGATTAACCATTTTTCCTTCAACCTCTATTGGTAGATCTTGTAAGATACCATACGGCTGAAAACCTCTTCCATCAAAAGCTTTGAGAATAGTTGGTGATTGGTTAATGGTCGGAGAACCAATTGATTTCCAACATTTTAACGACATAATACACGTAGAAGCCCCTTCATCAACAATAGTATGAAAGATACGTTTGTTTTGACTATTACCGAAATCTTAAAAGACATTTGATGGGGTAGGTGGGGTGTAAAATCTAAATCGAATATCATGAGGTTGGAATCCTGGAGATCTACGGCTCCTAAGGCTGAAAAAAGTAATTTTCTTTGGGCTAGGCATGATTGCAATACTTCCAAAGCCAACATTGATGAAGGGGAAATTGCCAAATCTTCAACAATATTGTAATTATGAGCAGCTCTCGCATGTGGATTGAAAGCTGATTTACGAAGTACACCTTTTGCAGGCGGTTTGATTACTAAGTCAAAATTTTGTTTCTCGATCTGTAATGGATCAAAAGCTGAGGGAGATGTAGTTGATGCAGAATTGGATGTTTCTGCATATTTACCAGTATTTTTACTACCATAATCTTGCGATCGCGTCGCAACCATCAAGATATTCTCAAGCGTATTGGAGGAAGATCCAACCATGTTACTATCTTGAGCAGGAAAGGGATCCTTCAAGACAACAGGTATAGGCGAACCCTTAACGAATTTTGATACCTCGGCTCTATGCGGGCACTCTTTTGTGAAATGATCCTCATCACAGATTAGACAAGGATATCGAAGTTTACGTTTTTCGTCAGTTGGTTCAGTTGTATCATTTTTATCTTTTGAAGATTTTTTCTTTTTGTTCTTACCTTTCTTTTTACCACCAGTTTTAGATTTGGTTGTAGATGATTATACAACATGAATATCGGTGGAAGCTTCTAGGGAACAATCTCCTTTGGGTGAATCGGGTAAAGTGATAATAGGAGAAGTGGTCTTGTAAGAATTCTTCTTACTTTTACCAGTGCTAATAAAACCAATTACACCATCAGCGACATGAGAGCCAGAAGGAGTTGTAGTTAATTGACCAGGTCTTGGTAAATCGAGGATTTTATCATATAGAGTACCTGACTGAGTATATACAAGGTCAAGGTACTGAGCCTGAGCAATGACTTTCTCTTCCGTAACAACGCCTCCTTTGGCCACATCTTCAGTAATTTTGGGCAATAACGATTTAATAAACCATTCGGCCAAAATTTGATCCGGAATAAAGACTTTCACTAGACGTCTTCTATGTCTCCATTCATGAATGTGATCAGATATGTACATAGACGTAGACTGTTTTAATGAATTCAACAATTCTGTGCCGTTGTCGTATTTGACAGGCAACTGAAAATGGGTTAAGAAAGCAGTAGCTAGTGCATTAAAATTATTAAAAGAACCGCGTGGTAATTCAATGTACCATTTGGAAGCTAGACCAATGAGAGTTCTCTAAAAAAGACACAATCGAATCTAATCATCGATTAGTGAATTGGATGCGCACCAGAGGTGATAAGTCATAACGTGATTAGATGGGTCCTCTCCTAAATTACCTTCAAATTTCAGAATATCACTGGGCAACTTGTTAGGCATCGGCGGCCAGTATGGAAGATAAAAAATGGGATCGTTCGTAAAGCGTGATAGATCCAGTAAATCTAAAATTTCTATGAATGGTAACCGATGGCTAGGGTCTTGATAACCTTGTGTGATCAAACCAGTGCCAGGAGGAGGATATCCAGGATACCCTGGAATTGGATGCGCGTTTGGAATCGTGAAACCTCCTGGGTAACCAGGATTAACCAAACCATACTGGGGTTGTTGAGGTACTTGATAAGTATACCCCGGGTACGACTGATACTGATATACTGGATTTTGTGTAGCCTGTCCAAATTGATACTGTCCCTGGTACGGTTGACAAGAAAACCGTGGTTGAATAGAAACAATCGTACTAGTACCAGCTTGTCCTGTAGGCATCTGGACCGTATTCTGAATTGTACGTCCTGACTGTGGTACAGATACTTGAGGAATTTTCACTGATGTAGGGATAGAAGAAACCGGAGCTACAAATACTCCAGAATCAGGTTATGTAGGTTGAACAGAGGTTTCAGTAGCCGCAATAGTCTGAGGCAGAGTCTGAGGTGTACTAGGCTCGGGCTGTTGAACAGAACCAGGTGCAGGGACTTGAGCAGTAGGCTGGGCAGGTTGCTGGGTTGGACCAAAAACTAAAGGCTGTCCAGGTTGATTAGGTAATTGCACATTAGGTTGCACAGTCTGTTGAATTTGAGATGGATTCCACGCCATGTTCATTCCGGGGTATTGACCCGTAGAAGGTTGTGCATATGAAGGACCATAACCTGGTTGAACGTAGGGTTGGTAATTAACTGGTAAATTTCCAGTTCCTTGTAATAATGGTTGACCGGAAGGAAGTTGGAAACCTTGAGTTGGGTACTGACCTTGAGGTTGATAACCTTGAGGCATGTACTGAATCTAGGGTTGATAAGGACACTGAGGAATATACTGAGTCCGGGGTTGACCTTGGGGTATGTACTGTCCTTGAGGTTGATAACCTTGAGGTATGTACTGTCCTTGAGGTTGTTCTCCAGGTAAATAATATTGTCCTACAATTTGTCTTGGTAAAAAATTACCTTGAGGTTGCCCTCCAGGCGGTAACTGACTGCCTTGAGGTTTCCCTCCAGGCGGTAACTAACTACCTTGAGGTTGTCCCCCAGGCGGTAACTGACTACCTTGAGGTTGAGGATTTGGAATATTACCAGACATCATAAAAATTTGTTCCGCGTTCAACGTTTCAGTTTTAGTTCCATTTATACCAGATGATAACACTTGTTCAGTTAGTCGAGGAGTTGCTCCTGAAAAAATACCAGAGAGTGACTGGTATCCCGAAGGAATAGAAGGACCACCGTATAAAAATGTTTACAGAGATTGGGAAAACATAGATGACTCACCTGACATAGTAGATGAAGGACAATAACCTATTGGTGTAGGATGAAAAAGAATTCGGGGTGGTGAATAACTAAGACCCGGGTTTTCTAAAAAATCTGTCAATGATAAATACCAAGCGTCTATTCTAAAAGGACTGTAGAATATTTATTCACGCTCCCTAAGATTCAAATTTCTTTGGGTTTCGGGAAGAGTTACGTCTTCATCTGGACCTTCAAGTTCTTCAATAGATATGAGGTCAGAAGGAAGATTTTCAGTAATGCGATGTCTTACCCTAGGTGAATCAGGATCACTAGAAGTCGGAGTAACAAATCCTGAAGATGGTTCCAATACAGCAGGTTCAGTTTCAGGCTCAGAAATTTCAGGTTCTTCAGCTAATTCACTGGAAGGAGAAATACTACCAGTAACTTCGGAAATTTAAATTGGCTCTTGAATATGCTCTATTGTTTGTGATTGATAATCAAGATGAATAACTATAGATGACTCTCCTGTTTCTGTTGATCTAATTCTACTGTCACTAGGCGATACTAGAGCTCGCAGCCCTTCAAGTTGGCTTGGTGTATACTCAGGGGGCTTCCCTTGGAGTCTACGCAATTGTCTTGGTAACTCAGCCACGATTAAAAATTATTAATCACACGCAATCAAATAAAATTTCAATGAAAATTCCTAGAGTCGTTAAGGAAACAAACAAATGAATTACACACCTAAAAATCTAGGAGATCAAACCACACACAAACAACAACTTCCCACACTAAAAACACTAGTTGGTGATGAAATCCAACATCGTGGTATTTTAATGTAGAAAGGGCGGTTGGAAAAATTACCCCGACAACCTGCTTAATGAAACGGACCGGTGCAAGTTTCTCCACTTAAACCATCTAGAGTGAAGATAACCCTCCGGAGTGTCCAAGTGAGTCTAGTCGACGTCTGCTCTAGGAACAGTGGGATATTTCCTCCACCGTCACCTTAGGAAAAAACCGTAAATATTATGGTCACTATGGTTACCAACAGGAACTAATATACCTGGGGGAACAGTCTACGATCCGACATATGCACAAGGGCAGAGTAACAAAGCTCAATCCCCTTGAAGGCTCCTTGACATAATCCAAGGTATACCGACAAGTGACCCCAGGCTCCTCGACAATGGTCTATCCGAGGTTTACCGTTGTTAATACGTGCACATCTTCTATCGTTCCCAATGAGATAGAATTGATTATTCCACTGGTTCAGATATGACCTCGTGCTTGACTCCTTTAAGAGGAGCTTCCCAGAGCATACAAGCGACTATTGGATTTTTTCCTACCGCAAGATCAACTACTTGGTTGTTTTAATTGTCTTGGAGAGTTAATTACTCCCTACTCCAAGACACTAGCCTAAGCTATATTGGTGAAAAGAGCCCTAGAAATATAAAAATTACTAGATTGATTTTAATTTAAGCATTGTTTTTAATGGGTTGTTTCTTAGGACAATAGGTGCGAAAGTGAAACTGATGATATGTAGTGACCCGACACAAAACACACTATAAATGCATCTATTATGAAAAACAATTCTCGTTCTTTCAATGAATTCTATTTAAAGGAAGAGTTGAGAAATGCAATCTTTTAAAAACAAATATTTCCTTCAAACAAGAATAAATGAAAATAAATCTAATTTCAATGAGAACTCAAAATGATCTATTGCTCAATAAAATCCCTTTTATTCAAGATCGAAACTACAACCCAAGTTTTTCTTCAAAAGAACACTACAATTTATAGAAATAACACTCAAAGCTAAAAACACTAATTTTGAGATCTAAAAATTATAAAGACTAAATCTGAATTAAAACTTTAAGTATTTTGAGGATGTTTTGCTTAGCTTGTAATCTAACTAAGAAATTCTTTTCTTGGATCAGCAAGAACTCAAAACATCCAATTTTGGTTTTTTAAGTGAAATTCCAAACTTATCAACAAAAGTTTTTTAAAGATTTGCAAATGAGAAAAATGGGATCTAAATCTCATAATACAATTTCTGCTATGATGTCAGACTCAGCAAGAAAGCAAGGAAATACCAGTGATCTAAAGGTATACCAAGGTTTCTAATCTTTGAGCGGGATAAAGACAAAGCAAAAATCATTATAAAATGCAAATCTTTCAGAAAATCATTCAAAACTAAAAATGCTGAAATAAACTCTTAATCAAAGCTTCCTGACAGAAGATACAAGTCCGGGTATTCATTGAGAATCTAACAAACTAATCCAGAAAAGAGGATTTTAATATTTTTCAAAATTTTTCACAAAGTCCGTAGTATTCAGTGCAAACCAGTGCGGTCCCGCACTGTGGGTACAAGAAAAGTGCGGAGCTACCTGCACTGTCTATAAAAGAAAAGAGTGGACACCAGAAAACTAAAGAAAAAGTAAAAAACTCTCAATCATTTCTCAGGGATTCTACAGGGATAAAATACCCAAGCTAATATAAATCAATCAAAATCAGAAAAAATAAATTCACCAGTCAAAAGTAAAAGAAATCAAAGTTCAAAATCCATCCCTAGTGGAGTCGCCATTTTGTTGGACGGATAAGTCATTCTTGTGGACAAGACAAACCTCCCAAGTGTCCTACGGAAAACTAGCAACAAACGGACAAATAAAAACTATTTTCTCTCGATATTGTTTGACATGGAATTAATTATAACAGGGTTTTAGAAACCTACTTGTAGTCCAGCGCTGATCTTCTTTCCAGTGGCTTGAAGAAAGTCGTTGTCAAGGATCTGCAATCACAAACACAAGAAAAGATCAAAAGCACCTGTATAATAAATCAATTCATGCATCAAACATCTATCAAGATGATCAAGGAATTCAAGAAATGAGATAATCAATTAAATAACCCATTGAGAAAACAATATTCATTCGTATTAACTTAAATAAAGAAGAGCCTTACAACCGTGTCCGCCTTGATGTCATACAGGCCTTCCTGGAGTTCGGAATAGGCGTTTCCTTTACTCTGACAAGCCTTGCACTCTCTCAGCTAAAAGCACATGGGTGTGTAATCATTCCCATATAATGATGGCTATGAGAGTATGATTTTCTACAACATTTCTCCTCAAAAATTCTCCAAGTCTAACTCATCAATTGTAACCCTTGAAGATGCATTATGGCTTCAATTTATAGGAAAAGAGAGGAGGTTATGGTTCCCCTCAAGAAGGGATATAATGCTTTTTTGAATGGATTGGGCTCCATAAATCAAGGGGTAAGCTCCCATAATGGAGGAATGAACATACATGATAGAGCGAACCTTCGACCGGATAATTGCTTCTAGAAGCTTCCAGATTTGACTGTTGGGCTTCTAAATGTTATTTTCCGCCTTTGTTTTACCTTTTACAAGGTCCGCACCTTTAATAAATAAAAAGTGCGTTTAGCTCCGCATCATTTAGAGCAAGAAAGTGCGGCACTGCAGGCAATGTTAAGAGAAAGTGCGGTACAAGTGTTTTTAAGACTTTTATGAGCTTTTCTCTTAATTTCAAGGCTTGAATTTAGGAACTTTGATGTTGTAGACTTCTAAGGGAGTACTTAAAATGTCATGGTGAAAAATTTCAGTGTAACACCAGCTTGGCCTGCAACAGTGGCTTTCAGAAATCTGTTATTAACTACAAAGTGGTTGGAAATTGGTTCAAGTGATGCCTCAGAGGCGGCCCATAAAGTATTCCCAACATCTGGCCTTGCTCTTCAGAACACCAACATTGGGAAATTAAGTTTGGTGCAACGCTGAACACTTCTCATTGATTGGTGTCCGTGTTGGTGCGTTCTGTTGCCCCTTTAGTCTCTACTGTTTGATCACTGCGTAAATGCCTAACTCGACTTTTACCATCTTTTTCTTTGTGATGTTCAGTCGCGCCTTGCCTTTTTCTCCTTTTTCGGGTCCTACCCGAGTCTTCCAACCGTGAGTAGCCTATTTCCTCATAAATGGTGCACAAATCTTATATGCCTGGTTGTGGAGGGATGGCGGTTGGTGGATGTGGTGCATCAGCAGTGGTAGTGGTCAAATGAATATGGAGGCAGTTCGGAAGCGAGCTAAAACAAATTTTCAGAGGGGGTCTTAGGTGGTAAGTGGTAATATAGAAGGGGGGTGCAAAATGACGAGGGGAAGACACGTGGAGGAGTGGGTGGTATTGGATTCCACCCATTTCAGACTGGCTAAATTTCAGAAGCAGGGGTGGGGTGCGAAATTCACAAAGACTGTCGGATGAGGAGGGGCTTCTTTGAGATGGAGGAAAGATGGAGGGCGATGAGGAGAAGGTAATGACGCAGCGATAAGGTGGGACTAGACTCGACCCTTTCTATATTTTTTCTACTCGAGCCCTTTCGGCCGTTTTCAACCCTTTTTGAAGTGAAACATCATAAAAAACCATCACCTAGACTTGAAATGCTTTAGGCCTTTGCTCTGAAATACATCGCGTTTGTGCCAACATTGCATTTTGCACGGCACCGGACTTAACATTTACTCTTCGCATTTTAATCTTTAAAACTTGCAACACACGACATGCCATTGGGCCCCACCGGGTATTGCACATTGCACGTCGGCATTTTTAACATTTTACTTGGCAGCTAACTTGTAAAACTTGCGATGCGTGATCTGTGGTCAAGTCGCATCACAAGTTAAATCTTTTAACTTGCAGGGGTTAACTTTTAATTTTTGAGAAATGTGGGGAAGAGGGACCCACTGGAAAATGCGTCGGATTTTTTATGAATCGGAAGAAAGTTTAAGGCAGTAAATATTATGGAATTTATATTATATTCATATGAATTGCAACGACTTATAAAGCGGGAGCGGAGCTATGGAGGTGGGGCCGGTTTATCGCATCGCAAAACTAAATGGATAAACTTGTAGGTGCGCACAATGGTAAGTCAAATGCGATGCGATATCACAATCGCAAATCAATGATCGCAACATTTAGAGATTAGTTTCCATGCCAAATATGTAAAGTTTGTGAAATGCGATGAGGGCCCACTTTTGACCGCGATCAAGAATTAGGTAGTGGAATAAGATAAAAGCAATGAAAAGGGAAAGTTTAATGCTTTTCAAAGGAAAAATGAAACATAAAGGAAAGGGAGGCGGGGATTGGGTCCCACATTATATCGCATCGGCGGTTTTATAAGTTTTGGCATTTGATTTATAAGACAACGTTGCGACGGCGATATGCGATGAGGTATAAGGGGTCCCACAAAAGGTTTTAAACGGGTATTGTTATACATATATGATATAACGATAAGGTTTAATGTAACATGACTGTTCGTGGGTGGCAGAGCTTATAATTATAAAGTCCGAAACTTTATAATAAAAGGGCTTATAAAGTAATAAGCCCCGAAAAGTTTATCTATGTGGGTTTTTTGGGAGGTTTGAAGGGGATTCAGAGCATGGGAGAATATGGAGGAATGGAGGGAGGGAAAGAGGGTGAATTAAATGAAATGAAACAAGGGTAGAAATGAATTTTGATCCCCATTACACCTTATCAGCAACACTTCCTTCCTTTCTACTGGATGGAGAGGCGGATTGATTCCTTTGAAGCTCTTTACAGTCAGGAGTTCCATTTCTTTCTCTGAAAATAAATGATAGCATTGGAATATTATTTTTAGTATGAAAAATACAAGAAATGATCAGTCACCTTGTGATACTGTGAAATACAGGAGTCTAACAATTTCCACCTTACATCTGGTGTCCTTATGTGATGTGAATGTTGATGATCTACATGGTTGTGCTTTGATGATTACATGTTGCTTGTTATTTGTGCATGTTGCTCATATGATCATGTGTTGATCCACTAATATGTTTTTGGCTAATTTATGCATGAATTAGTGTTTGTGAAAAGAAAAGTTAAAATTTGCAAAAATATATCATAAGGCACACTACTGAATTCACCCCCCCCCCCCTCAATAGTGCTTAAGGTTTCTAATAATTGGTATCAAAGTGAAGCTCTTGGCTGCAAATTAATTGTTGGAGAGTAGATTCAGGCATATCAAGTGAAAATTTTGATTGATTTATTTATTTTTCCATAAGGTGTGGCAAGATAAGGTTAAATATTGATTATTATCTCGTGGATCTGACTTTTGGAAACTTGTTTGTGAAGGATGTGGTGAGGATCCACCTTCATCTAATGTGTTTAAGCAAGATGCTCTAGCAAGATCCATCATATACGATAATATCCATAATGTGTATTTGGAGAAAACAAGCACTTTAAATTATCCTAAAGAAATATGGGACAGATTGGAGATCCTATTTGGAGGTGATATCAACAACAATGGCGAGGTTGAGAAGAAAAGCAAGAAGAATAAAAAGGATAAGATCCCTCAGAAGCAATAAGGTCAACTAAAAAAGTCTCACCCTCCTGTTGGGTGTCATTTTTATACTTATTTCCTACTTTTGCTTCCCTCATTTGGACCCTTTTTGACCTCCAACATTGGGACTATCTTTTCCTTTTTCCTTTTTCCTTATTGTTAAACAGTGTAAATTTACCGTGTTTATTATCTTGCCGTTCTCATTAATTATTACAATGTATTGTTTCCTTTTTGTGGCTAACTGGGGTGAATATTGGAGGAATTTCTTTGGTCCTTTTGCTATTCTTTCACATACCACTTTGAGCACAAGAGACCCACAACATACAAGCACATAGAGCCAGTTGGGAGCATGTTTTTACAGTGTGTTGTTAAATGGCGTTGCTACCTCACGAAGAGTCAACACCTTCACTGTCATGACCTCTACTGTTACACCACGATGTTGTTACACTGCGACACTGTTATAAACCCGTTGTTACAGACTGCTGTTACAGTCGCGTTATTGATTTCATACTGTCAACTTCCGAATGCTGATCTGTCTTCAAAAGTTGTTACGCTACAGCTGTCGCATTCCAATGACAACTATAGGAGTCATTGTGTATCGTTATTTAGGATAACAACTTTAGGTAGTTTTGATTGAAATCAATATTTTCCTTGTCAAGACTCTATTGAGGGAATTGACTGTAACTATAATTACTTTATTTTTATCAGCATGAGAATCGTAAGATTCTCATTACTAATCTGTTCCTCATTTTCTGGACATGTAACTTTTATAAGAACTCAGAGCTCTAAGGTTAGGGGGTTAGCCCATCATAGTATCATCATTTTGACTCTGTACTTTTGCTCATCATAATACAAAATATCGTATTGATGCTGTTACATGTGTTGATAGATTTAATTATTATTTAATTCATATATTCTCCTGCACCCTGTTAGAGAGGAAGGGCCCTCCTCTTTAACAGGGACTGTAGTGATAAAATAGCAGTAGTATATTTCATATTTGCTTATGCGTATTTTTGAAGTGCTACCATTGCTGTATTGGTTGTAAGTAGATCTGATTCGTTTCATGTATTTATTATGCTATTGCATAGATTCAATTAGAAGTACCAGTTGGTGTATTTATTGTGTGGCACGCTAGATACTGATTTATCTAGAGTGTTATTGCATTCTTATAGATCTTTTATTCCTGCATGAGTGTTAATTTCCAAAAATTGGTTCAGCAATGATTTCTTCTTGTTTTATTTCTGCTTCTAGTATGATGTATCAGCACAGACAATGCAATTGTCATTGAAATAAAAGACATCCCTGGATTGATAATTTATGTGTACTGCCTTTGTCAATTAATAGTGATTAAAACAGTTCAAAATTTTGGTGTCATTCCCGGGGATGGTAGTGACAACACAATCAACCATAATTGTTTGTTTGATGGTAGGGTGTTCTTAGTTAGCAATTGTTGGGTGTCAAGACGAGAGATAAGAACCTGTGCATCGCTCTAACATACCTAAGCGGGCTCACCGTTGCTACACTACGACACCTAGAAGTGTGGGTTTTGGGTGTTGTTTTTTTAGAACTTGCCTTTGGCTATACAGTTGTTTGGTGGTAAGACGAGAGGTAAGAACCTACGCATCACTCTAACATACCTGAGTGGGTGCACCACTGTAGAACTAAGGTACCCATAGTAAGGATTGATACACATAGGGTCCATGTGTGCATTTAGGAAAGTAGAGAAACCAAGACAACCCCCACTCTAACTAACTACAGGAAAGATGGGTCGTAAAAAGGAAAAGAAAAGTGCAGATTTGGGAAGGAAGTAGAGAAAGAACAATCCACTTCATATAAGGACACTAGGAAGACAATACCACAGAAAGATGCCATGATATCAAGGCTGGAGGCATCTGCACCTTCAGTATTTGGAGGTCACCATCCTTCACCCAACATATCCACTCCTGAAATTAAGACTCCAGATCATAAACAACAGTGGAAAGTTGTAAATCAAAATCTGAGAATTGAAGGATAAGGGGAAACCAACGAAGGGTAGCCAAGGCCTAAACTGAAAAAAATCTTATCTGATTATCATCATCTAGTTCAGGTAGTGTAGTGAAGCAAACAATCCTAGAATAGCTTGATCCCTTATCCATCTGTCAATCCCTTGTACATTCTGAGGTTATCTCATCTCATCATGAAGGATCAACTATGGGGGATGAAAATAATAGAATAGATGGTACTGTTACTTTTGAATTCCCGATACCGGAAATAAGAGATGAAGCTCCTATGAAAAATATTCCCTTATCATCTCTTACATCCTTTCAAGGGATGGCCATCGAATATTCTAACACTTTTATGTTCGAGTTCGATGTCCTGTGTAGAAGTTACAACTACACTTCGGACAGCCAGAAGCTAAAACTGTTTCCTGCTACTCTGAAAGGAGAAATGTTAAGATGGTTCATGGGACTGGGTGCTAGCACGATCCGAACCTGGACTGACACGAAGGAGGAATTCCTCTCTAAGTATCAGGATTACTGTCGAACCAGGGATTTGAAGGAAGAAATATTCAGAATTACACAAAAGGAAGAGGAGAGCTTGGAAGACTACATGGAACGATTCCATTATAATTTACAAAGGTCTAAGTTTGGTGACTTAGCAAGGGAAATCCTGAAAACAATATTTCTAAGAGGTATGAGAGATGACTGTCTGGAAAATTTGAATTTGTTGGGAAAAAGAGACATATCGCAGGAATCGCTTGAAGAAATAATGAAGCTCTGTCTGTGGAGTTCAAGAGGATCAACCAAGGGAAGGAGCTCAGTTTGAGACCCTTCAGTCCTGATACAAAATTCCGCAAGTGGAGGAGTAATTAGAGTAGAGATTAGGATTATATTTGAGGATTTTAAAACCGACCTCGTCAGTACTCTATCTGCCCAAATCACCATAGTACAAGTCATGAAAGCACAAGCAGAAGCTGAAGCAGCTTTGGCAATATTCTGTCCTCTATGCAAAAATAAACATCTGCAAATGGAATGTGAATTGAACAACATTAGCTTGTGCAATATTTGTGAGTTGGCGCATTCCACTGGTTAATGCCCAGAACTACCCAGACTGAAAGCAGTGCTTAAGGAATCAAGCGAGGAAGTCTAGTCTTCCTACTTCATCTGATAAAAGAGACCATGGCAGTCGCGACCTACAGGTATGCCTCCAGATTTTTCCTCTTTTAATCCTTGGAATAATGTTTATAATGGTCAGCAATTTCCATGGCCATATCCTACTCCTTCCTCAACAAAATTTCCTTCACCCTGAACTAGTGGCCTTCCCCTCCACGAATGCAATATCCTGCATCACAATCTTATCCTTCGAGTCAGAATTGGAGAGGTAATAGCCAAGGTCCAGCCCCCTCTGCACTACCAATGCAGCAACAGTAGTTACAATTGCCTCCTCTCCAAACTCCTGCACCTCCTATCTGACCCCAATTGCCTGTGAAACCTAACCCCAATATGAATAAAAAGGAAACCCAAAGCATAGACATTCTGACTACATTCCAGACTTAACTTATTACTCCTATTGGGCTCAATGAGATTCAATTTCGATCAGGAAAAGTAATTAGACTTGGCCACACTCCTATCATTACCGAGGAAGAAAGTGAGTCACCCAAAAGGGGTATATTATATTATGAAACGACTATTACACCTGTAACAACTGATACAAAAGCAACTGTTACACCTGTAGCAGCCAGCTTGGAAAGGTTTGTTGTTCCTACAACAGCTAATTCGAGCAGGGCTGGTGCATCTGTGACAACCGACATAGCTGCAAGAGCTCAGGATCCTCCATACCCTCAACGATTAATTTAAACTGGCCCAACCTCACAAACTAAATCAGATTTTCTCAAGGAATTACAGAATTTGTATGTGTGGATTCCACTGTTACAAGCCCTCAAGAAAGTACTTATTCATGCCAAAATAATGAGAGACCTGTGTGTCAAAAAGCCTTGAAGGAAGTCGAAGGACCCCGCTACTATCCATGTTATGGGGAAACTCTCCGAACTAATGATTGATCAGCCTTTGTTAACTAAATATAATGACCCAAGAAATCTTACAGTTATTTTTCATATTGATTACCAACCCATAAGTAATACTCTGATCGATTTGGGGGCGGCCATTAATGTAATGAACAAGGATATTTTTATTTCCCTTGAACTTCATGGACTCAAACCTACACCTATAGTACTTGAATTAGAAAATAGGTCTCGTGTCAAACCTGAAGGAATGATAGAATATGTGGTGATTACTGTAGCTTCTTGGAGATATTCGACTGATTTTCTCATTTTTCAAACCAAATAAAACCTGGGGGTCATCCTTTAATTTTGGGAAGACCGTGGCTAGCCACTGCAGATGCATTTATCGGATGTAGATCCGGATCTATGATGATCTCAGACGGAAAAGCCACTAAGAATCTGAAACTTTACCCCCCAACGAAACCACACATGGATTTGACTAGTCCCCGGTGGGATGAATTTGAACCTGAATTTGATTTCTCCCTACCTCTCCTCACACTTGGAAAAGAGCAATATTTTAAGGATGAAACAAAGGACGACATTATTAATGGTTTTATTAGAAATTCCCTTTCTGTTGCTTCCACTAGAGATTGAGGGGAGGAGGATGAGGTAGATGATGTAAATATTGAACATATGAGAACCACTCTACATACTGACAGCAGTCCTGTCGAAATTGAGCAAGGTAAACATTTAAACATTAACTCTAATTTGACTGTTGAACATAATAGATTGCTGATATAACTGTTACAGAAGTATAAAAAGGCATTTGCATGGGATTATACTGATATGAAAGGAATCCATCTATGCACTCACCACATTTACCTTAAATATGGTTGCAAACCAGTTAGACAGCCGCAGTGCCGAATGAATCCCACACTTAAGGAGATAGTGAAAGAGGAATTACAAAAAATCCTTAATGCTAAATTCATCTATCCCATCTATGATAGTCAGTGGGTTTCTCTACTCGTCATTTTTCCAAAAAAGAAAGAAAAATGGAGAGTCTGGGTAGATTATAGAGAACTTAACAAGGCCACCCAAAAGGACCATTTTCCTTTACCATTTATAGACCAGGTATTGGATACTCTTTCTAAGAATTTTTTTTTTTCATTCCTAGATGGGTTCAGTGGCTATAACTAAATATAGTTTGCTCTGAAAGACCAAGACAAGACAACCTTTACTTGTCCATGGGGTACTTTTGCGTACAAATTCCTTCCTTTTTGCCTCTGCAATGCGTCTGCAACCTTTCAAAGGGAAATATTGGGTATCTTTTCGGATTTGTTGAATGACTGCCTTGAAATTTTCATGGATGATTTTACAGCCTATGGAGATGCTTTTGAAACATCATTAGTTAATTTGGAAAAGGTGTTGGAACGTTGTGTACAAACTAATGTTGCTTTGAGCACCGAGAAGTGCCACATGATGATGACTGAGGGAATTGTGTTGGGAAACTTCATTTCAGCGGATGGAATCAAGGTAGACCTGATCCGGATTTATGCAGGAACACAACAGAATAAACATATAACCATACATACAGAGATGCAGCAGAAATAACACTTCATTTCATTAATATCAAAGAACTGAAATTTGCTTACAGATAGAATGGAAATAAAACTAGCTAGGGCGCTGGTAGCTATCTCTGAGAAGAGATGTGGCGGCTACAGGCCTCTGAACTACGTTACAATGAGGCTCGAGGGCCTATTTATTATTTAGAAACAATGGGAAATCCTAAACAGCCAAAACCCTAACCCTAGGAGATGAAGCGCCAAAACTATGGGCCCTATTTGGGTAAATTGGTGTTTCAACTTCCCAGGGGCGTAACTTTGGCATACGATCTCCGTTTGACGCGTACCATACCTCGTTAGAAAGATCTATCCGAGGACTACAAATTTGGAACGAGCAACATCAATTCATGGACCCATGTTTCTCTCCATTTTCCCAAAAAACGTCGTTTAGGGCCTCAAAACGGCTCCGGAAGTTTAGGACCCGAAAAACTACTAAAAATAGTAAACTGTGCCGAAACTGAAAAACTGAAATAGAAAATGGTGGAGCCCCAAGTGGAATAGGCGGGTGACCACCAATATCCACCTGGATCATTCCTCCCCCCTTAGGAAGCAATGGTCCCCATTGCGTTAAGTTCCTCCATGAGATGAGGAAATTTCTGCTGAACTTGGTCCCTGATGAACCACTTTCCTTGGTGCAGGAGTTGGCCAGCTTTGACAACCCGATATAGTTGGATCTTCTGCTGGCGAGTGTTCTTGATTTGCATGTCCATGATGCAATCTGTGGTGGCCTGTTCCATGCAGTCTGGATTTAACTCAGTTTGTGTGAGTTGTTCTGCAATGTCCGAGGTGTCCAGTAGAGGTGGGAAGTAAGGACGAAGGCGATCCACATTGAAGACTGGGTGCAGACCAAGGAATGGTGGAATACTGAGCTCGAAGGCATTGTTCCCTACGGCCTTGGTGATGGTGTATGACCCGTATCGGAGCGGACGAAGCTTGCGGTGGGGTCCAGTGAGGCGCTCCTTCTGCAAATGTAGCCATACTTTGTCACCCACCTGGAAGTTGTGTGGCACCTGGTGTTGATCATGGTGTTGCTTGTACTTGGCATTGGCTCTGTCCAATATATCATGAACCTGTTGGCGGATGTGTTGAATGCGCTCGATGAAGCTACTGGCTTTGTCAACTTCAGACTGGACATGAGTTGAATTGGCCTGAGCAGCTGCAAATGGCATGGCTACGTCGATGGGACATAGTGGCTGGAATCCCAAGCCCACCTGAAAGGGGCTATGGCCGATTGAACTGTGGAGAGCCCGATTATAACTATGTTGTACATAAGGGAGGCTCTCGTCCCATGTGCGTGGATGCTTTGAATTGTACATGCGCAGAATGTGTACAATCATTCTGTTGACGACCTCTGTCTGGCCATCTGTTTGGGGATGGAAAGCTGTGGACTTGGTGAGCTTGGTATCCAACATCGACCAGAGGCTGGACCAAAATGTGCTGAGGAACCTGCTATCCCGATTTGATATGATAGACTGTGGGATCCCAAATTTCACCCACACTCGTTCAAAGAAGAGTTTAGCAGTGGCTTATGCTGTGATATTCTTCTTGCAGGCTGCCATAATGGCCGTCTTTGAGAATCTGTCGACGACCACAAAAACACAGTCATTTCCCTGCTTAGTAGAAGGCAGGCCCGACATGTAATCCATGGAGATGGATTCCCAAGGTCGGCTAGGGGTAGGTAGAGGAGTATATAGGCCTTGCTTCTTGATGGTCGGTTTGGCAATGGCACAAGCAGTGCAGGATCTGATGTGCTTCTCGACATCCTTTCGAAGGTTCGGCCAATAGAAATACTTCTGTAGTATTGCTACTGTTTTCTCGACCCCGAAATGCCCAGCGACTCGACTGTAGTGTGCTTCCAATATCATCTTGGCACGCTCGCTTGAAGGAACACAAAGGTGTCCCAGGTGACATAAAAGTGCATCTTGGAGGTGAAAATTTGGAACTTGTGTGCCCCCCGAGAGTGCCTTGTAAGTGTGGCCGAATTCTGGGTCACTCTCATAGAGAAGCGGCCAATCAGAAGTCTCGTGCCCACAAGAGTTGAGCACGGTGGTGAGCACCATGATCGGTGGTCGGCTGAGGCAGTCTGCAACATTATTGGTGCTACCCTTCTTGTACTTGATGTTCAAATGAAACTGTTGCAGATATGTGGACCACTTCTGATGGCGATCATTCTGCAACTTCCCTTGTGTCTGTATGAACTGCAGGGGCCGGTGGTCTGTGTGGATGATTGTTTCCTTCCCCAAAATATAATGCTTCCATTGTCGACAGGCTTGCACAATGGAATACATTTCTTTGTCATAGGTGGGATACTTGTGAACTGTCTCAGACAATGTCTCACTGTGATATGCCACTGGATGTCCCTGTTGAGTAAGAACTGCCCCAATAGCATAGTCGGAGGCATCTGTCTCGATCTCAAATGGCTGTTGCAAGTCTGGTAAAGTGAGCACTGGGGCAGAACAGAGGCGGTTTTTCAGTTCTGTGAACGCCTTCTGTTGAGGTTCCAACCAAAAAATTTTTGCTCTCGCTCCTCCCTTGGTAACTTGACTCAAGGGCCAAGTGATATGAGAGAATCCCAACACGAACCTCCGATAGAAATTAGCAAGACCCAGAAAGCTGCGAAGCTCTGTTATAGTGGTTGGGGCTGGCCAATCCCGAATGATTTGGATCTTGGCTGGATCCACATGCACCCCCCTTTCATCAATAATGTATCCCAGATATTGAACCTGGGTCATGCCAAAAGTGCACTTCTCCAAATTGGCACACAACTTGTGTTGCCGCGGTGTTTGGAGGACTTGTCGGATGTGGTGAAGGTGCTCTTCCCAAGTCTGGCTGAAGATCAGAATGTCATCCAAGTACACCACTACAAATGAGTTGGTGAATGGCTAAAATATGTCATCCATCATCCTCATGAAGGTGGCGGGAGCATTCGTCAACCCGAAAGGCATGACCAGCCATTCGAAAATGCCTTCCTTGGCTTTGAAGGCAGTCTTCCACACATCGGAGGGTTCAATTGGTACCTGGTGATACCCAGACTTCAGGTCGATCTTGCTAAAATATTTTGCACCTTTGAGTTGGTCCAGAAGGTCATCAATTCGTGGGATTGGGTACCTATTCCGGACAGTGATCTTGTTCAGCGCCCGATAGTCAATACAGAGTCTCCACGTCCCATCCTTCTTCTGTACCAACGCGATCGGGCTCCCACAGGGTGATGAACTTGGTCTGAAGTGACCTTTCTGCAACAGCTCCTGAATCTGCCTCTTGATTTCATCATTCTCCGGAACAGAGCGCCGATAGATCAGTCGATTAGGTAGCGGCGCACCGGGGGTCAGATCAATCGGGTGCTTGACCTGACAGTGCAGAGGAACCCCTGTGGGTGAGGTGAATATGTCCCCGTACTCCTCCACAACCTTATCCATTTGTTGTTGTTGTGCAGAGGAGCCCTGTCTGGAGGTCGTGGCCACAGTCTTCTTCTTGCCCTGGGGGCGGATCATCAGGGAAACGAATTTCCTGGTTTGGGAAATGAGCTTACTGCATTGTTTTGCAGTAACCAAAGAGATAGTCGTAGGAGGTGGTACCTCTGGTATCCTGTACAACTTATTTCCCAAAGTAATAATAACAGCACGAGGTCGAGACTCATACACAGCATGACGCTTCCACAAGTATGGTTGTCCTAATAATACATCGGAAACATCAATAGGAGCAACGTCACATAATACCTCATCCGTGAAGGGCTTGATGCTATAGGGAAGGCGACACTGCCGGCTGACGCGGAGATCTCGTCCTTGGTGAAGCCACCCGATGGTGTATGGATGTGGGTGAGCTGTGGTCGGCAAGCCCAAATGCTTCACGGCGTCTGCTGAAATGAGGTTCTTTTGGCTCCCATTGTCGACAATGAACTGTACCGGGGAGCCCTTTACCCACATCTGGGAGTGGAAGAGACGTTCCTCCTCCTCTGGATCTTCCGGTTCCTCCTTTTGGATCTTTGTAGTGGCAACAGTGGCGTTGGGCTCAGCATCAATAATCTGTTTCCCTTTTTCATTCGCCTTTTCAGGTTCTGATTCGGAGTCAGAGCATGCATCTGACTCAGAAGCCCTCATCTCGGCCACTAGCGACTGCTTGGCCCGACACTCACTTGTGTTGTGAGTGGAGCTCTTCTGGAACTCACACCACTTTCCCGTGTCCTTCTTTGGCTTTGCGGTGCTGTTCTTTTCTTGTGGCTTCGATGAGTTGTCTTTAGCCGCCATGCCTTGGCTCGGTCCTTTGTTCTGCGGTTTGGAAGCACCTTTCCCTTACTTTTGATTCGCAGATCCAAAGTCTCGCTTCTTCTGCTTGAATTTCTGCTCAATCTTGGCAGCATACCGGTATGCCGTACCAAGCGAGGAGATGTCGAGGAACTCCATTTCCTCCTGAATGTATCTGTGCAGACAGCTGCGATACTTTAGCACCAAATGTTTCTCTGAATCTTTGATACCCAGCTTTGTGCGCAGGGTATGGAACAGATTCGTCAGCTCATGCACATCTTGATCCCTTTGTTGTCGCAGCGTGGTCCATTGTATGTACTTGTCCTCATAGCTCCCCACGGGATAGTACTATTCCTTGACGGCGTCTCAGAAAGAATTCCAAGTTGGTATGGCCGAGAACAGAGAGGGTTCTGTCTGGTCCTTGTTCTCACGGTAGGTTTCCCACCAGTCCTTAACATGGGGGGTAGCTTTGAGGAGTGCAAAAATAATCTTCTCCCGGTCTGAAAAGTCATGAACAGAGAAATATCCTTCTAATAGATTCAACCATCTATCTACGGCATCTGCGTCTATTTGACCCTCAAATATGGGAATGTCAAAATTTACTTGTACCTTAAAAGGAGTCGCACCTCCAGAGTGGCTGCTGGATGCAGATGCACCGCCGGTAGGCAGCCGTTGAAGGATCTGAACAAAGTTATCCATCATCGCGTTCCTTTGTTTTTCGAGGGCCTCCTCGAAGCAATATTTTGATAGGATCTGGCTCCCTCATCTTTCTTTTCTTCCCCATGGGCGTCGGAAGTCGAGTTTGCGAGGCTGATCTTGCAAAGGTTCCACCAGATCGAGCCCTAGCTCCTTATACCCCGACCTCATTGGGGACATGCAAAGAAGGATCGAGAAAAAGTAGACTGCTCTGATACCACTGATCCGGATTTATGCAGGAACACAACAGAATAATAAGTATGAATTACCACTGATCTGATACCATCGTGATAAATTACCACTACAATCAGTACAAGCATTATAAGCATTTGAAAAAATGGGCTATTGACTTCGTAGGCCCACTTAACCCACCAACACGCCATTCCTAGGCACGATACTGATCCGGATTTATGCAGGAACGCAACAGAATAAACATATAACCATAAATACAGAGATGCAGTGGAAATAACACTTCATTTCATTAATATCAAAGAACTGAAATTTGCTTACAGACAGAATGGAAATAAAACTAGCTAGGGCGCTGGTAGCTATCTCTGAGAAGAGATGTGGCGGCTACAGGCCTCTGAACTGTGTTACGATGAGGCTCGAGGGCCTATTTATCATTTAGAAACAATGGGAAATCCTAAACAGCCAAAACCCTAACCCTAGGAGATGAAGCGCCAAAACTATGGGCCCCGTTTGGGTAAATTGGTGTTTCAACTTCCCAGGGGCGTAACTTTGGCATACGATCTCCGTTTGACGCGTATCATACCTCGTTAGAAATATCTATCCGAGGAATACAAATTTGGAATGAGAAACATTTGTCCATGGACCCATGTTTACTCTCCGTTTTATAAAAAGCATTAGTTTAGGGCCTCAAATGATTCAGGAAGTTTGAGGCAGAAAAAGCCACTTTAAAAATACATCAGTGTGTAATAGAAAAACTGAAATAGACAATGGTGGAGCCCCAAGTGGAATAGGCGGGTGACCACCAATATCCACCTGGATCAAGACCCTGCAAAAATTGAGGTAATCTAAAAAATTCCAACTCTCAGGACTCAAAAGGAGGTACGTAGCTTTCTGGGACATGTAAGGTATTGTAGAAGATTTATAGATTTTTTTTCAAATATTGCATCCCCTTTGTTTTCTTTGCTTATGAAATAAGTGGAATTTGTGTGGATAGGAAAGTGTGAGCAAGCCTTTTTGAAGCTGAAGCACTGTGTAATAGTAGCACCTATTTTACGAGGACCGAACTGGAAACTGCCATTTCATATCTCTACAGATGCATCTAACATAGCTGTAGGTGTTGTTTTGGGTCAGTTGGAGGAAAAGAAGCCTTATGCCATCTATTATATCAACAATAATTTAACTCTAGCCAAGCTCAATTACACAGTGACCGAGAAATAATTCCTAGCAGTAGTGCATGCTATCAATAAGTTTCGGCATTACATCACTAGGTATTAAGTATTTGTACACACTGACCACTTTGCCATTCGATTTTTAATGAATAAGCCTATTACCAATGGTAGAGTTACACGATGGTTATTGATTTTACAGGAATTTGGTATCACTATTCTAGATAAACCTGGAAAAGAAAATGTAGTTGTTGATTTCCTTTCTAGGTTAACCATAGGTGATAATTTCACTCCTATTGAGGATTCTTTTTTGGGAGAGTATATTTTTTCCATATCTTCTCACTCACCATGGTATCCAGATATAGCCAACTATCTTGCTACAGGTAAATTCCCACATCATTTATCTTCCAGAGAAAGAAGGAAGATCATACAGTAGAGTGCCACTTACTCCTGGATAGAGGGCAATATCTATCACAATGGAACAGACTTTCATATTTGACGTTGTGTTACAGAAGACGAGGTTTTTGATATCTTGAAGTCTTTCCATGAGGAGCCCTGTGGAGGGAACTTTGTGGACAAGAGGATGGGGTACAGAGTGCTCTCAATAGGGTACTACTGGCCAACTATATTCCAGGATGCCAAGAAGTTTGTAAAGGGGTGTGATAGCTCTCAAAGGATGGGCCAACCTCTGTAATCAGATGAGATGCTATTACAACCTCAAGTAGTGATAGATCCATTTGAGAAGTGGGCCCTAGATTTTGTAGGGCCAATCAATCCTTCATCACAACAGAGATCATATATATTGGTCTGTATATATTTCTTCACAAAGTGGGTCGAAGCAAAGGCATTAACCAGAGCTATAGAGCAGGCTGTTTCAAAGTTCGTGTTTGAAGATATTTTTGTTCATTTCGGGGTTCCCAGGGAGATAGTGACGGATGGGGGGCCCCAATTTACATCTCATTTGATTCAGAAACTGGTTGAGAAGTATGGAATTCATCACAGGATCACTTCACCTTATCATCCATAAGAGAATGGTCAAGTGGAGAGCACCAAAAAAGTTATTGAGGGGATTTTAACAAAGACAGTGGCCAACCACCGAAGGAATTGGGCTAAAAAACTTCCAGAGGTATTGTGGGCTTACATAACAACATGGAGGAACACTACGAGCTTCTCACCCTACAAATTGGTGCACGGTAAGAATCCCTTATTCTCCATAGAGTTCGAAATAAAAACATTGAGAACAACATTACAAGTCAATCTGGATTTAAGTACAACACAAAGATAAATGTTGAATCATCTCAATGAGTTGCAAGAGAAAAAATTGGCTTCCATTCAGCAGACATAGATCATTTAGCAACAAAGAGCTAGATGGCATGACAAGCTCATTAAGAAGAAGAAATTTCAGAAAGGAGATTGGGCTCTCTTGTACGATTCAAAATTCAAGGATTTAAAGGGCCTCAAGGGTAATCTCTACACCAGATGGCTAGGTCCTTACAAAGTACACACAATCTTTGACAATGGGACTGTAAAATTTGTCACCATCTGAGGTTATATCATCAACCTTCTTCGAAGGATTCATTTATTAACATTGTCACAGACTCTGATCTTCATGTTACTGTAGCAGGGGGATGTTCCCCTGTGCAGCCCAAACTTTGAATTTCCCATAAGTGTAACAACTGAAAACCAATCTTGTGGCGACTGTTACACCTGTTTAAAAAAAAAGGTAAAAAAAGTAATAAAATAAAATAAAATAAAAATAATAAAAGAGCTTGACTATGAAAACCTCTTTTGGGGCACAACGAGATGATTGGTAGCAGTTGAAAACCATTCCCTTCGTGGCTGCTACACCCATTTTTTCCAAAACATCATCCTTTCTTTCCTGCATATTATATAAAGATGATGTTACCCAATTTTTTTCAGTATTTATTTTTCTTAACCATAATGTTTTATGAAGGATAGTGGAGTGGTTGTCTTGGATGTTACATATGTAATAGCCGACAGCCGTGAACAGTGTTTTGAATCTTGACCGCCATCCTGACATGCAACAATTATACGATATTTAAAGGAGACCAGCACGACCATTGGAGAAATCGTGCCATTATATCAAGTTCCGCCCCCACATCTTCTCAAGTATGTCACCGAAAAGGTAACGTCACCATCCTCTTATAATTTGATGATTATGGCAAGATCAATAAATTTCATTTTGATGGCCATGGACTGCCGTCATCATGCAATGGCGGGGGGGGGGGGGAGTTAAATATTTTCATGATTACAAGCAATCCATTAGCCCTAAAGCCACCATTAAATCTCGCATGCATCAAATTGAATAGTATGACAACCAATCATGACTGGATCTTGCCGAAAAGGGGATTTGTACTCGAAGCACATCACTTTCCATAATTGGACATTAATAGAAGGTACGTGCGAGTACGAATCAATGATTTAAATATTTTCACCTCGCACCATGAAATTCCATCATCTCCCTCTACCAGAAGTTCATGCACCCTCAATCGAAATTCTCAATCCAAGATAGCAGAGCAGGTTGATGGGAGATAACAAGGAGCACGTCAATATCCTGGTTGGTTGAGCTTAAGGATTATTTGAGGTTAAAAACAAGATGGGAGGATCAGCAGTGAGACATGAGCCAGAATCCATTGAAGCCTTATAGAGTTTCCCAGAAGCATATAAGATATTTAGGGATGTTGGGTGGCTCGAGTACTTTCAAAGGTTGAAAGGATCGAATGAAACAATTACGATGGAATTCGCCAGGAATTTGAACGACCATCAAACCCAAGTCAGGGGTCTACAGATCAAAGTTAAAGAAGAAGTTGTCTCCCGAGTCACCACATTTCCGGTCAAGGGCAGAAGATGGTTTAACAGGAAGGTTAATGATCCTTCTCTGAAGGAGGATTTCCTTGTAGGAGTAGAAAAACTGGAGAAGGAAGGAAGAGGGGTTGATAGACTATCACTTCCTCAACCTTGGGCATATGTTGCCCTGAATTTGATAAAGTACATTACCTATGAGGGAAGGTCTACAATTGTCTTCAATTACCACTTTCCTTTATTGAACCATCTTCGGCACCAGCAAAAGATAAATCTTCCATATTTCATGCTGGGAAATATCAAGCATATGGATGCAGCAGCTAAAGTGGCAACACATCCCGAAGCTTGTATTACCAACCATGGTCTTATCAAACTAATTTTGTTGGATGCATTAAACCAACAAGGAAATATTTGGGAAGAGTTTAAATGGAAAATACCCAGGACGATCCGGGGGAAACAAGCTGAGACTTCGAGAAAAATTCATGAAGAGGCTGGAGTCCAAACCCGGTCCATTGAGGACAGGATTGAGAAGAGGCCCATTGATAAGCCGATTGGAGACAAACATCCAAAGCAAAGGGTGAAAGTTAGGATGCCAACAAAACCGTCGCCAACAGCTGAGAAGTAAGAGAAGGCAGAAGAGCTGGAAGAAGAAGAAAAGGAACCCTCCTCACCAGGTAGGAACAAAACTCATACTCTTCTTTCAGAAATTTAAATTTTAAAGAAATAAAATGAACACTTAAATCATATATTAGCCAAATATGGGAGATCAAAAGCTTCAAGGCTAGATACCCTAGCTGAAGTTGTCAAGAAAGCTGGGGGAGAGAAAAATCCAAGATCTGTATGCCCAACATGTGCCCAAGAGTTAGCAGCAACATGGTATAGAGTTTGTCAAGTAAGCACCTACTCAAGGGAGACTAAAACAGAGCCTGGGGAGGCTACTCCACAAGAACCTGTTGAAGATACTACTGTTTCACAAGAACCAACAATTAAAGTAGAGCCTCCCATGGTAATCAACCTGGAAGCCAACACACAAGAACCTGTAGAGGCCACTGCTGTTACAGAGGAACCATCGGTGAATACAGAGGCTGACCAAATCGAAATGAAGAAGAATACTACACAGGAACCCACCTATGATGAGGTTGTTACACAAGAACCAACATCTTAGGTGGAGCTGTCCCACCCTAGAGAGGTTGTCACATCCACCATTGATATTACATGTAGTGGAATGTTGGGTCCGGCAATGGGATGGAGTTTCGTGAATATTTCACTGATCTCTAAGTTGAAAAAATGGAAACAAGAGGCACTTTCCCTGCAGGAGGGAATGATCTCACTAAAAGAACATCATAAGAAAATAGGTGCCCTATAAGAGAAATGGACAAAGGCAGAATTGAAGAGAGGCTAGGAGGAATGCAAGCAAAAGGAAGCTACAAAGAAACAAGAGGAATAGCTGCTGCTGTTAGATTAGCAGGTTCATGATTTGACTAATGTTAAACGAAAGCTTCATGACCTTGCCCTCAAATTGTTGGGGTGCATGTGACGTTCCCCATCCTACCCTACTTTTCTATGGGAATGTTACTATTTTTTTAAGTTAAAATCTATTATGGAAGATAGGCCCTATGTGGGTACTTCTACCAACACCTTTTTAGATGTTTTTCACGCTTCTGATTTTGATGAACAGAGCTTGCTGTGCGAGCTATTTTTGCACAACATTATTTGTGAGCATGCTAGTATGCAGATGGTAGCAATTGTATTCTTGTATATGGGAGACTTACAGTTACGTGCTTTTGTTTCATTTATGAGAAATCAGATCGAGTGGCATCTGTCCACAAAATCCATGGAGACTAATGAAGAAAAGACAACGCTATGGATTCAAGTTGAACCAGGAAGGGCCACTGAACTGAGGCGAGAATTCAGAAATATTTTAAGTAGTCCTAGAATAAGGGAACTAGCTTCCACCTATAGGAGAAGAATTGTGGATTTATGCTTCAATCAGTTTTCACAGAGGAAGAGCCGAGCACTGACAGGATGCCTCAAACGCACTGAAGCTAATAGTGTTGGATTGTTGGAAGGAGATCCTTTTGCATTTCAGAATTTTGTAGTTGTTGTTACACATGTAACAACATACGCGCATGTAATAAAGTCCTTCAACGCTTCCTGGATTGAACTGAAATTCAAATATCCTTTGATATGGCTGCTAGTAGAGGAATACCAGGAACACTATGCACTGAACAATTATGAAGAAGAGTTTTGGCCAAGACAGTTGGTGGCTACTAAAGGGTACATATTTCCATATGAAGACACATTTGGTGCCTATGACTTCAATAATCTACACAGGAGATATTATCGAGGAAGCTGAGTTTTTCTGCATGAGGACATGCAAGTACTTCAGCTGGGGGGAGATGTTGGGTGTCATTTTTGTACTTATTTCCTACGTTTTCTTCCCTCATTTTGACCCCTTTTGACCTCCAACCTTGGGACTATCTTTGCCTTTTTCCTTTTTCCTTATTGTAAAACAATGTAACTGTAAATTTTCATAGATGTTCTATGCTTGATGCAACTTTACTTGTATTCCCAATATCAAACAACAATCACATAAACAAGAAAGTAAAATGCTGATAGAACATACCAATAGATCGACAGAAGACAAACAAAAAATACTCTTAACTTGATCAGCAAAATATATGTGCTGTGGTGTGTTTCGACGGTCAACAAGATGCTTCAACCAACAAAGTATCAATACGGTCAACCAACCAGAATATGTCACACAACCCTCTCGGACAACTCTATACCAGTCAACCTAAAGTCAACGAAATTCAACGTTGTCCCAATCAATGGTCAACACAAAACAACAATAGCAAAAATTCAATGCAACTTGGTGAAAGTCAACATCCAACCTCAATTTTAGTGCCAAAAAATGCGGACTTCAGAAAACTAAATTTTGGTAGAGATTAGGGGTCAGTTTGAGCAAGCGCTGACCAAAGTCAACACTGGTCAAATTTGCGCCGAAACCCGAGGTCAAAACATAAATATGCTTGCTACAATTTTCGCATGTGTGGAGAAGAAGAGACTCCAAGTGATGATCGAACCAATCAGATGCATATAGAGAATGTGTGATGAGTGACGGTGAAAATGACGTCCAACATTGACCTATATATATATATATATATATATATATCCATTTGTGAGGGTGTGTGACACATCTGTTGGGGCTTCAAGCCTACATTTCAATTCTAGCCGACCTTGCACATAAGTGGAATTAATTCAAAATAAATGTTCTGCTCATCGGATCAAGATGATATTTAGATCGATCTTACACCTCTCCAAAAGAGGAGTCCAATAAAAATATTTGCATCTTCATTTGAGCATCGCAACATGGAGTTTGGACCTAGTTTTCCAAAATTAACAGTAACTTTACTGTGTTTATAATCTTGTTGTTCTCATTAATTATTGCTATGTATTGTTTCCTTTTTGTGGCTAACTCGGGTGAATATTGGAGGAAGTTCTTTGGTCCTTTTGTTATTCTTTTAGATACCACTTTGAGCATAAGAGACCCAGAACATACATGCACATAGAACCAGTTGGGAGCATCCTATTATAATGTGTTGTTACATGGCGCTGCTACCTCACGAAGAGTCAACACCTCCGCTGTCATGACCTCTGCTGTTACACCGCACACGGTTACAAGCCCGTTGTTATAGACTGCTGTTACAGTCGTGCTGTTGATTGCATACTGTTAACTACCGGATGCTGATCTATCTTCAAAAGCTGTTACGCTACAACTGTCGCATTCCAACGACAACTGTAGGAGTCATTATGTATCGTCATTTAGGATAACACCTTTAGGTAGTTTTGATTGAAATCAATATTTTCCTAGTCAAGACTCTATTGAGGGAATCAGTTGTAACTATAATTAATTTATTTTGATCGGCATGAGACATAAGATTCTTATGACTGATCTGTTCCTCATTTTCTGGACATGTAACTTTTATAAGCACTCAGACCTCTAAGGTTAGGGGGTTAGCACAGAACAATATCATTATTTTGACTCTGTAATTTTGTTCATCATAATACAAAATATCCTATTGGTGATGTTATATGTGTTGACAGATTTAATTCTTATTTAATTCCTATCTTCTCCTGTGCCTTGTTAGGGAGGAAGGGCCTTCCTCTTTAACAAGGACTGCAATGATAAATTAGCAGTAGTATATTTCATATTTGCTTCTGCGTATTTGTGAAGTGCTACCATTGTTGTATTGGTTGTATGTAGATCTGCTTTAGTTCATGTATTTATTATGTTGTTGCACATATTCAATTAGAAGTACCAGTTGGTGCAGTTATTGTGTGGCACACTAGATACAGGTTTATCTGAAGTGTGATTGCATTCTTGTACATCTTTTATTCCTACATGAGTGTTAATTTCCAGCAATTGGTTCAGAAACGATTTCTTCTTGTTTTATTTCTACTTCTGGTATTATGTATCGGCACAGGAAATGAAACTATCATTGAAATAAAAGACGTCCTTGGATTGATAATTTATGTGTACTGCCTTAGTCAATTAACAATGATTAAAACAATTCAACACCTCCTAGTACAAATGGTTAAGTCGACCACGAGAACAAATAAAAAAACGAAGAATCAAAGGTATTGCAGTTGAATGGATCCAAACGTATAAGTATTAAAGAGTTACTTTCAAGTTATACTTTAGATGGTTCTAATTCTAGTCTTACTAAGTTTCTTAGTGATGATGAGAATAAACTAAAGCTTCTTCAAGCAGAATATGAGTCAACTTTAATGGTTTTTGAAAATTTGTTTGTTGAGGTTGGTAGACTAAGAATTGCTTGCAAGGATAATGAAAAAATCATGCATATATGTGATGATAAGGAGGCCAAGCTCAAGGAGGAGATTATCATCTCGAGGACTTAGTTGACCAAATCATAAAGGGTTGAAGAAGGAATGAAGAAAGAATACAAAGAAAAGGAATATCAGTGTGATAAATTAGAATTTGAAGTGATCTCCATGAGGAAGCAACTGAAGATGGAGAAGAGCATTGTAGCCTTGGACAATTTGCTTGAAAACCAAACATCACCATTGGATATATCTGGTCTTGGTTTTCAAAAGGGAGATTCCAGCTCGCATGAAGGCAAGAACAACAACGATGAACCAGGAATGCTTGTAGTAAACAATAGCAGCAACAAGAGTGCCATTAATAACCAAGGAGACAAGAAATAGATCCAACAACAACAGAAAAGAATACCTCAAGGAGCACCTACATTGAGAACACCATACACTCCAAGAGAGGATTGTGACATATATGTCAAATTCCAAAGGAATCAAATTCCCTTTGTTCCTTTGATGAATTTGGTAGAGAGCTACAATTGCCACATGTTTGGACATGTTGCAGCCAACTGTAGGAGTAGAGTGTAAAAATAAAATCAACAGTATGAGCACCTAAGGAGATCAACCATCAGGTATAATTAAGGTTTAAATGGTTTTTGTTTCTCATGTAACATGTTTTTCCATAAGTCAGTTGATTGCATATCTAGCCCCTGGAGGATGTAGAAATATCTAAATAGATGTAATTGATCTTGTAATGTACTAAAACAAAATATTGAATCAATTCTACCAATTGCGAAACTAATTACGATCACACAATCACATAAACAAGTAAGAGAGAATTATAAATTGCACAACACACGATGTATATGGGGAAAGCCTTAGCTAAAAACCCTGCTATTTGTATATTGCATAAAGTAAATAACATGAAACAATACAATGCTATTTCTCTTCCTGAGAAAACTCTGCACTCTGTTGACTGTCTCACTCTGATCGTCCTCTGATCTAAGCAAGTTTGGTCCAATATTTAACCACTTTCTTGCCTCTGCTTGGCCATCCCTGCTCACACATTCTTGGTCTAATTGAGCCCTATTAATTAGGAAATTCCCATCAATTGATTGCGCAATACATCCAAGAATTCCTAATGACCTCATGCATGAGATTTACAATTTCTAATTATACAACTAATAGTTACCTTCCATTTAACTCCAATCTCAACTAGGTGCAACAACTATTTATAGTGAATTATTATTTAATTGATTGATCACTGCATGTGAATTAAATCAAATTTAATTCATTGGACCTATCACTAGCTCATCTCTCAGTTAGAACTAGTTAAAATTATTTTAACTTAAATAATTGAGTTAACTAATTACAACTCAAAATAAATTGCAACTCGACCCCTAAAACTTAGAGTGGACTCTGCATGCCTCCAGTTTGACCCTCAACTCAATTTGACTGAGTTAAATAAGTCTTCCTGAATCATTTAACTCATACAAGTTGTCATGTGATGTGGAATTACAATTTACTTCTAATTTAATTAAGGGAAAAATAAATCAGAAGCCCCCTTGGGGTGCCATTTCTTGTTGCCATTTAAATAGAGAGGCACATCTTATATGAGGAAAACATATAGCATGAGAAGCAAGATAATTGATCCTCTTGCTTCATATCTTGGCCATGTAGAGTGTTACAAATGTCATAACATTGGCCATATGGCAAGAGATCGCATGTTGCCCAGTTCTTCAAAGTAGACCCGATAAGAAGATTCAAAGAGGACCTAGCAGAAAGCTAGAGAAGGAAGAAAATAAGTAACCAAAGACTCTGTGGAAAAATAAGTAGCAACAACTCGTGAAGTAGATAGATCAATTCCCTTTGCAATCCATGGTTACCTCATGCATATTCATAAAAGACAATAGATGTTGTGAGATGTGCATACCTCAGGGGGAGTGTATGGAAACAATATGACAACACGATGAGTTGGATGAGTAGGAGTTGTGACAAAAGCATTTTGATATGCTTATGAGCCTCATTGCATATTCATGGTTGCAGGATAAGCCTACCTATTAGAGTTATAATGAGCTCAGGGGGGACCTATGCATGGTATGGTATTTGCGTGGGCTGTTTGTCATTTCTCCTATCGGTTTCACTCATGTATTTGTCGCAACAATGTATATATTTTCATGAGTGGAAGAGTACATTTTTCAGCCATATATACATGTACGTTCTCATTGAAAATTGGTTTAAAGGTTCATGTACAACCATGCATAGAAGGATATCATTGGCTCAACCTTGTGTAGAGGATTTGATACTAGCAGTCATATTTTTTTAGATGTTCTTATTGATATTATGGCTGAAATGGCCTATGTATGTGCATTATATTTGGCACATTATTTCAGTAGATGTTGGCATGCACTAGGAGGAGACACTATTGTTCCCATGTAGAGCACTTATATGTACATTTGAGCAAGCATGTATATTCATTCTCATTTTGATTGGTGGAGTAGCACTTGTAGCAACCATTTATCTTATTGCATATCATTGTTGATTGAGGATTTATGGTGGATGTCATGTGCTTCAGCCATATGTATACACTTGTCATAATTTTCATGATAAGTAGTATTGTTCATGGTGTGCATGGGAGGGTATGTGTCAGCATGCATTGTATTGTGTCTATTTCTTCAGCCATGTATGCAATCATCTCTGCAAAATCAGCCTTGTAATAACTAAAATCAGCCTTGTAATCACTCATGTATTGGTGCATTAGTAGATTCTTCTATGTCTTGGAGAGAGTTATGAGTCTTGGTCATGCATTGGAGAGAGTTTTGAGCATGATGAAACAACCATGTGTTACTCACTGTACATCATTATTTTCATCCATGTACTCTCATATGAAGCCATGTATTATGTTGTTTCATCATTTGGTTGTTGACGGATTGGTCCTAGAGTCATGTTAGAGAGTCCGAGGTCATGCAAAGCATGTGTTGATGTAAGTTTTTCTTGAGATATGAGAGTTATTACAACCATGTTTGGGTTGATGGTTGTCATGTGTTTTAACCATGTATAGGCTTTCAAAGTCATTATGTAGCCATGTACTATCATTACTTTCTTATATTTCATTGGTTGATTCATATGAGTGATGTTCATGCATGTGTGAGGAGTCACGTTTCAACCATGTTTTGGCTCTTTGGAGGAATTGTACATTCATATATTATCATCCATGTAATAGGCCTCTGAAGCCATGTAATTTCATTGCATATCATTGGGTCATAGTCCTTGATCCATGTGCAATAACCTCTTGTATGTGACAAGGAGGCACTAGAAACAACAGTAGTAGCATGTACAATAGTATTGAGAGATGTCTTGCATCCCCATTATATGTTCAGGGGGAGTTTGTTCAACCCAACAACGAAAGGAATTGCATCAGTGTTGGCATAAAGGCATTGTTTGTTGGCATGAGGAGTTATTTTTTTTTCATTTGAATATCAGTTTATATCAACAATGTTCAACCATACTCAAGTACCCTTTTCCATTGATGTCAAATGGGGAGATAAATTGGAGTGTTTGGATATTAGCCTCAAAGTTTGGAGATGAGGTTGAGGTTGAAATCAATGCTAAAGGGGGGGCATGTTGGCATTAATGTTAGCAAGGTCTTAGCATTGTTTGTCTTATCATTGATGTCAACCTGATGATGATGAATTTCATGATTTGTGATTAGCATGATATGAGTTAACATTGTTTTGTTGCAGAGGTATTGATCCATGCTGAGGTGTTTGGACAACTAGACATTCATGATCCTGACTTGATGACGTAGATGTGTTTGGAAATCTAATCCCTTATGTTGATGTTCTTGATGTTGCAAAGGTGTTGTAGAAGGATTTCATGATGTCATATTGTTTCTGGTAGGTTGTCATGATGTATCAAGCTCACTCTTGAAGTTGAACTACAAGGTTGATGCCAATTAATGTAGATCACGCACTCATGAGTTTGACCCTGTATTCATGAATTCTATGCCTTGTACTGAGTCATAAGTATGATTTTTGGAGGTTGTCATGATGTGCTAAGGTGTCAAACTGCTTGGGGAAGGCTATCATGTTGTCCCAAACATTCTCTTAAAGAAGACCTGCAAAAATTCTTGAGGAAGCTAAGTTTTGAGGGGCATACATTACTCGTGAATGAAATTTGTGTATATGCTAGTCTTGTGAAGGAAACATGTGTATATGTCCTGAAAGTGATTTTTTCCTAGAAATGTGCGCACTTCAAATGTTTTTGTGGGTTTTTCCGATGGTTTTGTTTGACTTTTTTATTATTATTAAAAATGTCGGAAAAGGTTAACTAACATCTAAAAGGTAATCAAGTCAAAGATAATGAGGATTAGTGATATCTATTGATTGAATATTCCATCAATTATAAAAATCATGGAGAATGAAGTAGAAGGGTATAGAGAGTATGAGATTGAGAGAGAGAGTATGCTATAGGTTTCAGAGTTGGAGAGCATATTAGAGCTCAGATTTGGAGTTTATTTCAGTGGATGATGGAGCTGCAGTAGATCTAGATGTATAATCCATTTGCTTTGCGGATTGTGGCTCCCAGTTGATGCAAATATTGAGAGGAGAGATATTGTTGTAGTTGCATATCGAAGTTTATATTGCTGATACATTTGTGTTGCAAGGGTTTTATTGGAGAGTTATTTGTTGTAGCTGAGTTTTTATATGGTTGTTTGAGTTTTATTAAGATTGAGTGCATAGTTCAGATTGCCATTATGTGATGCTGCAGGGTTTGATTTTGTTGAGAAAATTTTAGACGAGATTGTGTTGCAGAGTTTTGTATGCAAATTAGTGATTATGTATGCAAGAGGATTGTTGTATGGTTTTGTAGATCCATATAATGTTGTTATATATTGTTTGCATTGTGCAGCGAGTGTTTTATTTTCTAACACGATTGTGTGTGTGAGCCATAACTTGTATGTTGCTGCATAATATTGTTGAGAGTTGATATGTTTTTGAACTCAGGCATGGTAAGTATAGTAAACACACAAGACATAAGTGAAGGATAAGCATGAGATGATTTTATTATTCACAAATGATGTATTTATAGCACATTAGGTGACTCTTGGATTCATCTTCCAAGGTCTCTTGGATTTCTTATGTCCATTTTCCTTCTACACCTACCCATAGAGGACTAGGTGTCCAACATTCCCCCCCTTAATTCGAAGGGGTATGTGTGAGTCCAAGAAGAGAGTTGTAATACAAAATGGCAAAGTACATGGTAGAACTTAGGCTGAATGAGCTCTCTGAAATTTTGGCATAAAGAGGTGGTTTAAGGATGACCACCAACACTGGAACGCTTAGTGCAGTTCCCAGAACTCTTTCAAATCTGGCAACAAGCTGAGGTCTTCTGCTAGAGGAAGTGCTCCTCATATTTTGAAGAGGGAGACCTTCAACCTGGAGGAAGGAAGGTCTACGACCTACGATGGTTTAAGGATGACCACCAACTTTGGAATGCTTGATGCATTTCCTGGAACTCTACCAAAACTAGAAATAAGTTGAAGTCTTTTGCTAGAGGAAGTGTCCCGAATTATTTGAAGAGGAAGAATATCAACCTCACATAGATGGTTTAAGGATGACCACCAACCAAAGGCATGCTCATGGGCATCCATGTCTTTGACCACAACTCTGAATCTGGAATGATAGGTTGTGGCTCAAGCTCGCTTGAACTGTTGTGTCTCTGGCTACAACTCTGAATCTGGAATGACAAGTTGTGGATCAGGCTCGCTTGATGTGAATTCGAAGCTTGTAGATGACCATCATTCCCCCCCCCTGGTCAGATACAAGGTGAGATGATGGTGAAAACTCAACTACAAATTGTTCAATACTCTAGAATAAGTTCTGACATGTGACTTAAACATCTTCTCGGTTGTTGATGCCCATTTCCAAGAAGCGATCCATCCAAGATGAATCTTTGCTCTTGCAAGAGGCCTGTTTATGAAGCATCTGTGTGAATAATGAGTGTGCTGACCATAGTGCTTGAATGGGTGAATATCGAAACAATGATCTTTCATATGGCTAACTCGATCACGATATTGGCATTTTACAATCTGTTGGTGTTGTTGTGGAAGAGGAGCATAATATAGAATAGCTGAAGGTGAGATATAATGAAGAAATCCGACACTCTGAAATTAGATGGGTTTGGAGTATTCCATAGTATAAAAGGACACCTCCTTGTCATATCCAAGACCTGTTCTATGCTTGTTGTTGAAAATCTCTTCTCAAGGTCTGATGATGGGCTTGGGAAGTGCATACTGCATTTCTGCATCTTTCTACACATCTGCTCTTGAAATGGGTACCGCCTCTGCAATTTTGTGTTGTTGATGTGAGTTTGCCTCAATGTTCTGAACAAAAAAAAATCCAGAATGACAACTCTTTTGTTGAAGCTAATCTCGTTGTAGCTCTAGCTCAAGCTGCAAAAATTCAATCTTGTCTAGTGCATTTTGTAGACAGGTTTGAATATTAGAGAGAGAGGTTTTGTTGATTTTGACTGTGTCTTCAGATTCAACAATGGAGATTATGAGAGTATCTAGAAACTTTAATAACTCAGTAATTTTAGTCATTGGCCCCAAATAATAAAAAAATTTGCAACAAAATTCCAGGGTGCATGTATAACCAACAGTGACTTCAAAGACTCAACACAATTATTTTTGACATCAAACTTCACAAATATTTGCAAGGCAATGAAATGTGGAGATGGTAAAGAAACCTGCAACAGTTGTGAGAATAGAGCTTGTTTCCGGAAACTAGTCCCCAATGTACAACAAGCAGCTCGTCCTTTGATTCGAAACCAACTATCAGTGAGAGATTTGACTCCCAGTTTTGCACCAATATTTTACCATTCGATTCCTTAAAAAAAAAATTGACTTGTTGAAAAAAGGTTCAACGCACAAGAACCATATACACCTATACACCTAGGCATCACAATATTATATACTGCAACTCTAACTCCTACAATGCTCTGTTCGCTTCGTTTGGATTGAGCCGAAGAATTTGAAATGCTCAAGGAATTTCACAAAGAAACAACAGATCTTATTTCTCACACAACATTTGGCAACATTTATGCAGAGGGAAAGCATATGTTCAGTTTACAGGGCGAATACATGGTTCTTGTAGCTGAATTAATGAGTGCTACAATACCCTTCGTCTCCATTGCGTTCCCAGCCTACACTCGAGTCATCATTAGTAAAAAAATGGAAACACTAAATTAACAACACGCGCTATAGAATTCGGGAGCCTCAGAATTCTCCCTGAATTTTTTGAATTATTCTCGACTGGGTGGCGAATATTTTTTTAAAAAACCCCATGGCTTCGGTTGGCTTCCCAATAGATGATGCACCATGGTTACACTGAATGGAGGAACCATATGTGTTCCTCGACAACGATGCCATCTCATTCTCCTCTCCTCAACACAACCGTCAAACAACCCCTCAACCACATAGGATGTCGAATATCAACACCCTCTTGATTAATCACAAGAACGATGGCTCCATTGAAGACCTTGCAGGATTTTCTCTTGCAATAGTTTTTATGTGGAGATACTTGAAATTTTCTGGAGGATGCCATAAAAGACTAGAAAAGCGAAGAAATTCACCAACAACAAATTGTGATGAAAACTCCCAATCAGCTGGTGAAACAGTCTCGTCTTCTACTGTTTGCTAGCCCAGTTCAAGTTTGGACCAAACAACAGTTTCACCACAGAAATTTACTACAATGCAGCTAATTTTGGCACAAGTTGTGAAGCAACAACTGAATGGTGGTCGAAAGACTGGGAGATCATCCTCTGTGCAGCAGCTGGAACCAGATTGCCATATCGACACTAGTGCTGAGATAACTTCTCAGTTAGCTAGATTTATTTGCTGGAGGGGCCGAGAGTAGTTTGGTAGACTGGGCGGTGGAGAGGCCGGTGCGTGGAGGAGGATAGCAAAGGTGAGGAGGCGGTGTTGCGTGGTGGAGGGTCGAGTGTGCAGGAGTAGGATTGAGGGGAGCCGATGAACGATATTGGAGCGGAGACTGCGCTCTGGCTTCTCTGTCACTGTGCAAAAGAAGTAACGTTCAATGAATAATACAATAGCATGCTCACACATGTCATTGATAAAAACAGGCGTTGACATAGACTTTATTAACAAACATAGACGCAGGTGCGATCAAATTGCATCCCACTATTGACATAACAATCACAACCAATCCGGATTATGTGAGGCCATAATTTGGAATGCTACATGTCGTATTTGGTGGAAATTTTTGACATACACTTATGGGGCACGAGAAAACTTCTCAGCGAAAATAGTTTATGACAATATAGGAAATACAAACCTGGCAGCATGTAGAATAGCGCACATAACGTTGAGGTAAGGAGTGTTTCAGTGTCTAAGGTGCAACAATGAAATAGAAATCCCAAACACAAGTGACTCAAATATAAGCAAGGCCATAATTCCTGAGCTCTGATACCATGTTAAACTGAGGCATGGTAAATATAGTAAACACACAAGACATAAGTGAAGGATAAGTGTGAGATGATTTTGTTATTCACAAATGATGTATTTATAACACATTAGGTGACTCTTGGATTCATCTTCCAAGGTCTCTTGGACTTCTTATGTCCATTTTCCTTCTACATCTACCCATAGAGTATTAGGTGTCCAACAAATGTATTGAAAGTGTGTATTCAGAAGATTTGATGTCTGTATCATATTTGTTATGGCGTTGCGGGAGTTCTATGTATGTTGTTGATTGTTTGTGATAAGATTGATTATTGCAAAGAGATTGTGTTAGAGAGACAATATTCAGTTTTGGATGAGTTTATTGCATGATGGGCCATTGTGTGAAAACAAATGAAATGAGGTCCAGGAGATGTGATGAAGGTTAGGGCTTTAAATGAGCAAGTGGTGGCTTGCATATTCAGGGTGTAGTGGCATCTTTCAGCTAGTGGCTTGAGAACTTGGGAGTGGTGGCTTCTATCCAACAATGGCTGGTGATGATCCCTGGTATTGCAACAAGAATGTTGCAACTCCCAAGACTTTCAACTTGAATTATCAACCCGAGGTTCGTACAAACTTAGAGGTGGCAGTGTTATATGAACAATAGGTTAAGATCTACTCGTTACCCTTAGTCATTGAATCAAATCAAGGTACACAAATACCACTCCTTTAGCTATTTACATAGAGAATTTGTACGAAAAGACAAAAGCCTATCCTAATTGCAAGGAGGTGAACATTATCCTAATTGCATAAATGAAAGTGTCATTCTTCAAATGTAAAAACTAATTGTAACTACACGAAGGAAAACACTATACTAGTGGCAAAAATGAACCATACTATTCTACTTGCAAAACAATCAAGTCGGTACTCTACTTGCAGAATGTAAATTGTTACTCTAATTGCAAATTTCTTTGAAAGAGGAAATTTGATCTACAACACATGACTAGAAAATCTAAGAGTACAACTTAAAAAAATAGGTCTAATCTATTTACATTCAAGAGTTTAATTTCATATCATTGAGTGTAAGATGGTTTTAGCTTTAGTAGCAGGATCCTTACTCATTGCATAAAAGAATACTCATTGTGGTTCAAATGTGGAAATCTGCCTCCTGATTCTAATTGTTGTCTTGTACTTGAAAATGAAGGAAGGATGGATTTAGAGTGGTCCTTGGGTCTCCCCAATCACGGATTCAAATCCTGGAGGTTATTATTCAATCCCAAGATGCAAAAATCAAGATCTTAGAGAAAATCTAGCCAAGTTAGGCATTGCTACATGATTGCTACAGGATGCCTTGTTTTCCTACAAGATTTCCCTATTTTGCTACAGGATTGGGTCTGAGAGCATCTTGAGGGTAGGAGAAGTGTTTAGAATGTGGAGGAAGGTAGATGAGGGTCTATGAAGGATATTTTAGGCCTTTTTACAAGCTTAGCACCCCTCAGAGGCCCAACTTTCACAAAAATACATGCTCACTGTGTCCTTCAATGACCCTGAAAATATGATCTTAGTCGTCAAATTTAAGAGAAGTATGAGGTGTCTAGGAGGAGGATGGTAATGAAAAATTGGATGTACGATGAGTGTGCCAATCCCTGCAAGTCACTAGTAGTACAAAAGAATAACAATCAAACTCTTTTACTCTTGGGAAGAACACACATCTAATGATCAAATTGCAAAAAAATAAACCAAGGTGGAAAGGATCAGTTGAATTTCATTTCATCAAGAGCTATTCTATACTACGACATGTATATAATCCATTTTAAAATACATGATATTAACTTCTAGGGTGTAGAAACAAAGTATGCAAGAGAATACAAACCAAAACCTAACAACTTTCAAATAAACACAAACACATATTTTTGACTTGTTGTTGTAGACTCTTTAACCACACTTCCCACAAGAGAGGTGGTGATCAACCCTGCGACCACAATTTTTCGCAATCTAACTTCTACCTAAACAAGGAAAGAAATACAACAGCTTAAACAAGGACAAAATAAAATACATTAGAGTGACTAAAGCCTCTAGGTTGGGACCTAATCCAAGAGTTTCAACCCTCCAAAGTTAACTCATATGTAGACCAACAATGAACCTTTAATTAATAGAAAATGGAGCTCAAATACATAATATCAAAATGGAAATAATAGTCTCAAGTATTTGGCCCTCAATAACTCTTCCTAGCTCCAAAAGTTCGAATCCTAATGGGCCCTTAAGCCTGTTTATTTATACAAAATATGTCTGAGGGGAAACTCCCTTGAGAGGCTTGAGAGGAGGACTGCTTCCCTCCAAAATCTTGAAATTAGTGGATCTATTTCCCTTAGATCCTCTCATGCACTTGAGTTAATCACTTGTTTGTGGATTTCATGTTGTAGGTGAGTGCAGATGAGTGATTCTAGGGATCACTTCTACTCAAAGGAGAGTAAATGCAGGGGACACGCCTCCTACACTTCCTCTAGTTGCCTCCAATGTACCTCTATTTCATAAATGTACTGAAAAATGATCTATTGCCTACACTAAACTACATTAGGCCAAAAAGTATGACAAACACCCTTTAATCTCCCTACTAAGCACAATATAGAAAAAATGTAAATTAATGTGAATAAAGAAAGAATATGGGCTTGAGGATAGAAATATGGGCCTCAAAATATACCTATTGATGGGACCCATCAACTAGATAATCTAGTGGTGGTTGGGCGAGACTTATTGGGAGTGGTGACTTCCAACAGGTAGTGGCCTATAAAATCGAGGGAGTGGTGGCTTCCTGTAGGTGGTGGCCTAGAAATTCAAGGAAGTGGTGGCTTCCTATAGGTGGTGGTCTGCAAATTTTATATAGGTTTTGTGTGGAGCAAGTAGCATCTCACATGATTAGAAAGTGGTGGCTAGCACACTGGTGGTGGTCAGTGAATCATATGTAAAATATTTTTACATAATAGAAGAGACAAGGATGAAGACTATATGTCGATAATGGATTTTTCCCTTATGGTTTCCACCTTACATATGGTGTCCTTATGTGATGTGATTGTTGATGATCTGCGTGGTTGTGCTTTGATGATTGCATTTTGCATATTATTTGTGCATGTTGCTCATATGATAATGTGTCGATCCACTAAAGTGTTGTTGGTTAATTTAAGCATGAATTAATGTTTGTGAGAAGAAAAGTTAAATTTGGTAAAAATATATCAAAAGGCACACTAGTGATTCACCCCCACCCCCACCCCCCCCGCTCCCCCTCTTATTGGTGCTCAAGGTTTCTAATAAGTGGTATCAGAGTGGGGCTCTTGGCTGCAACTCAATCATTGGAGAGTAGATTCAGGTAGATTGGGTGAAAATTTTGTTTTGTTTTGTTTCGTATCCTGTAACAAAGTCACTCCTTGTGGATTCATTCTGAAAAAAAAAGGGCAGTTGGAAACCCCAAAATATCGAAGGGCATCTACCAACTAGAAGCAAGAAAACACACAGTCCTAATGCATAAAATACTAAAGTGGGATGAAGAGAGAGTACCTATAGGTCCTGCGTTTGAAGGTGTTCCTGCAGGGTTCAAACCCTCTGCTTCCTCCAATGCTTCAAAACCTGCAACACATTCCAGAGAAGCATATATACTAGCAGTAGTTCAAAGAATGTTCAAGATATGAATGTTACATCATATAAGAATATGGATATAAACCATGAAATCATACATAATTATATCATAACATGAGTTAAAGCATAAAGATCATAATGTTCAAGAACAAGACAAAGCTTCTTTCCTGATATCTGCAAAGAAATGTGGAAGAATACAACCTGACCACAACTCCAATCAAAACATTCCTCTGGATCCGTCCAGTATAAAGCCTCAACAATCTTCTTCCAAATGCATACACATAGATGTCATATAAAGTAAATGAACATCTCTATGATGAAACAAGGGTTTCCTATAGCTGGGAGTGCAAGAGGCACATGGAAAACTAAAACTTGTTCAGGGACCAATTGCCTATAATATCGATATCCTATGTCTCTCACCCTTTAGGCCTTCCCATGAGGTGTATTTATACCACCCCAAAATAGTTGTTTTAGTTAGGATAAAGTTAGGCCACGGGCTCCCGTAGGTGGGCCTTCCGGTGTAACCCATAAACCCGGCCCAAAAATAGGGCTTTTATATTTTTTTCATATTTCAAATTATATATGTGGGTTGGGTATAGATGGACCTACGTGTGTACACGCTTTCAAAGGTTAGAATCATGTATGGAATTTAAAATAATGTGTTTTAGTAAAATGACCAATTCTGAAGGGAAAGGGTTGCCGAAGGCCATAGCTCATAGCATAAAGTCTACAGGGGTGTTGAATGATGCTATAACAGATGCCCCCTTATAATATATGAGGTTATAAGGGGTACATGATGGCTGAAATGTATTAAGTGTATCAAAATAATCATGCGAGGAATTGGGAGGAGATCACCAGATTCCAGCCTGCAAAAAACTAGTGGAAGAGATCAGAAAGAAAGATCGTGTTTGAGGTGGGCATACCCATGCTCAAAGATAGTAAAGCATGTTTGCATATCAAGTGTAGAGAAGATCCAATATGTATACAATTACAAAGAAAACAGAGAAGTACATAGTGGATCATTTGATCATAGCCGCAAAAGTACATATCAAGGCCATGTCCCAATATCACATATAGAAGAATTGTTCAATGATGCTCAA